>NNCF01132197.1:0-31966 GCA_002313205.1 Laupala kohalensis
GTAAAAAAATGCAAAAAGTAAATGTCATATTCTTCAAATAGCTGGAAGAGTTATAAAGTCTAAGAATGTGTGTGGTGACAGAAAAGTTGCCGTTCAGTCGCTTTACATTTTCAGGAATGTGACAAATTTCCATTATACTGTAGAACCTCTTAAATCCGACATATTCAGTAAAATATCCTCTACAATCCGGTATATTCAACATCGACCGTTAATAAAATGTTGAATTTTCACGCTTCGTTTGCTACAATTCGTGACCAATACCTGCATTGATTTTTGTTTTGTTTTGTTTTTAATGAAAATGGTGTAATGTTAAATGCGCTCTTATTAATGTAACTCTTATTCATCCAGTGTGAAACCTCCTTTTTAGAAGAAACCTCTGCAGTGCACAAAAGTCCATTTATCGGCGTACCACAGGTCCCATGCGTGGCGGATTAAAAAGGTTTCACTGAACTTGCATTGCAACGTGTAATCAAAAAGTATTTTTTGATATTTAAATAATTTCTTAACAGGGATTATCTCGTCTGCTATTAAAACCGTAACTGCATGCGATTTTATCGATATTTTCATAAATCAATTTTACTTCGTTTCAACTGTGTCGTAAGGAGTTCTTTCTTCACGTCACATGTACAGACGATTATTCCACATCGGAACTCTAACCAAGGCGCGTTAGGAGTTTCATGAGTGAAATCAGACCTAAATGGAATGTCGAGTCTGATTTCACTCTGCCAACTGTCTGCGGTTACCAAGAACTGCTCAACGCCTCATTCATTTCTAGTTCCTTCTTGTTTTAATCGGCTCGTTTCTCTTGTTGGGGTTTATCTCCCCGACTCCCATTTGTCGATCCTCCCTACTCTCACGGGTGGGTTTAACTCAAAATGTTCTTTGAGGATTTGAGCAAGTTATTTTTACTCTCTGAAAGTAGTGCGAGAAATACATCGCATTTCGTTTATTCATTACGTCTCTAACTCGTTACTAATTCGTTAAAAGTAAAAAATAATTAAATCCAGTCCCAACCAGGGTAATTCCATTATCTTCACTAAACAAAAGCGAAGATCTTTCAGTAATAATGAAGGATATTGCATCTCCATTTCTTGGATGGCCGTGACTCGACAAAAGAGAATCACGAACTGCAGGATTCAACTTTCGAAGTCTAGTCTTTTGTCTCTCGAGTGTAGTCGACGGCGGTTTATTAGATATGTCATGTCCTCTCTCACACCACGATGCTGTCTCAAGTTTTTGCACAAAAAAAAACTCAACTCGTTCTTTGCACTGGACTGACTGAATGTCTAAAATTGTTCCAGGGAATTTTGCATAAGTATCGAAGACGAGACTGTTGGATTCATAACTTCTACACCACTAGTGTTTTGACAAATATTTTCAGACACACGTACTTTATGAAATCATACTTCATTAAGAGATTTGGTTCAAGTTTCTTGTAAGATGTCTTATGAATTTTCACAAACTTAGTTCAAATCTTTGTGTATGTTTCACTATCATCAATCTATAAATTGATGACTAAACGTTACCTAATTCTGGAGTAATAAATCAAGTTTCCTATTATTTGAAACTGCATCTAAGTTTAATAAGAACTGAAAATAGATATTAATACTTGATTCTACATAATATATTTTAATTATTCGCGTAAAATATTTTCCACAACAATGGAACTGCTGTAAACAGTAAACTTTTCACATTATGTGAAGTTTAAATAAATCTACTCATTGGCTTGTCAGCTTTCCATTACTAAGTCTTCACAAATATCAATCACACTATCCACACATACGTCATCATAAATGTCCTCTGATGCACAACACGTTGATCGAAAGTGGGCTTCGAAGAAGTATATAACAATTAATAGTAAAAATCTAGATATAAAACACAGGAAGTTGTATAGGTTAATCGGTAAACAATCACCTCTCTCCGTTCAAAACAAATTGTTAGTTTCTCCACTCTGGTCCCCCACTCTGGGGTGGAAACCAATCTCTCAAACATCGAAATGCTGCAACTATTCCTATCAAACATTCTCAGGTTCATAGTGAATACTCCTTGGTATGTTCCTGATAAAATTTTGCAAAATGATTTACATATTCCAACTGTCTTTCAAACCATCACAAACTACTGCAGAAGATATGAAGATATCTGGAAAATCACCCAAACCACCTGCCCATCAGTTTACTGAACTACTGTCAAGAAACAAACAATTTATGACCTCAGAAGGGTTTACTTATTTATTAATCTTTTACTTAAATCTGGGTTGTATTTCTTTTTATGGCATTTTTTTTGTTCCTTTTGATTCATGGTATATGCAACTTAGATTCTGAGAAGACCGTCGTGTACGGAACTTCAGTGCTGTAATTTAACCGCCCATAAACATTTAACCGAAAGTTCATGTATAGAACAAATTGTGAATAAAAGGTTGTGAAAAAATAATGCACAACAGGTTGACATTAACAAGGACAAGCGGCAGTGAGAACTTCCAAACCCTGCTTCACTCACTATAATTGGACACATCAGGAAATAAGGCCTAAAAAGATGAAATACGAATCCTACCACAAAGAACATAAGTACCAAACTATTAATTACTGCATTCAATAAACTGTCCAAATACAAAGCACACTCAAATAAACAACTAGTATTGTTTCTTTCCAAGATGAGTACGTGTTCAGGATTTCTTACCCACCACCGAACAGCCGTGTCCTTTTACCAGCAACAGTCCTTTTTTGAACTGTCGGATAAACTTCATCTCAAACTCCAACTGTGACGTAATGAAAGCGCAGCTGCGAGACAATGGTTCTTTTTGTCAGGAAATAAAAGTGGTAGTAGCAATACGCTCACAACGCTGAATACTTTCTACAAAAATTAGAAAACTTTAGTGATTCAAAAGAAACGACGAAAAAAAAATCTCGACCATTTACGACGAGATATCCTGATACGTCACTCACCCCACCTCACCCTCAACTCATCACAGTAATAATATTCAATAAAAGTATGTATTTTATTTAGATCGCGGAAGATAGCCAAATCATTATTATATACTAGAACCTTCCTTTGTTTCAGTCCAAACAAGACATTCTATTGCACACTAAATTAGTTTGTTAAGGCATCGCTTTGTTAAAATCTATTCTGACATAAAATAAACACCTAAATGATTTAGCGCTAGAGATGACCTCATTCCTCACAAAATGTACCACGTCTCTTAAGGCCCAGGTGAAAATACGGTGTTCGGTGAGGATCCGTAGAGCGTTCCACGAGGGTGCAGTGCGTCTAACGGGTGTTTGAAGGGCGTCCAATGAGAGGATTATCGGAGACGTAAGGGGTCCCGGGAGCACCTGCAGGGTGGTTGAAGATCATAAGAACAAAACAGTATTTCTTGTTGGAATATTGAAATATTGCCCAAATTACATGTGAAATAAAATTATATTCATAGTTGGAGTAATAAAAATAAGCACATGTTGTGAGAGGTTTAGTGTTTCGAGAAACATTGTTTAGCGTTTACACCTTTTCTATTACTCATACTTAGCTCGTTCTTCTCACTTCATTAAATGTCATCAATCAGAACATATTTTTATTATATGTATTACATATGTTCAATATTCACTAAATTCAACTGTTAAGTAGCAATAACTTCAGTTAAAGACTTTACTGTAACACGTTAACCCCAATTTCGGATCTACGACGGAGGCACGAACAGTTGAGCGTCGGTTTTCTTGGTTTCACATAAATATATAATACACTGAATAAAGGCTAATTTTGTAAATATCTGGACAAAAGTCCTCCAGACATGAAAGATGAGCAATGGTGTTGCATGTACAAACACTTACTTGTCCATATTTAGTGCTTTTTACAATACAAAAATCGATCTAAACTTTATTTTTTTAGTCTTAAACGAAAAATTGCAAAGAAGGTCTAAAATTTGACCGCTCGTATCTCGGTTCCTGTGCGTCTTACGAAGAAATTACTTGAGTTAACATTTGTTGGAAATTTTGTCAGCTACAACTTTTTTTATATCTCGCGTAGTTTTTGAGATATTTACTAAATACTGTTTCGTCCCCCACTCCAGGGGGGCCGGAGTGTCCTATTTTTTCCGTTCAAGTGACAACCGAAATCTAATTTTGTGTCTAGTTT
Source organism: Laupala kohalensis (assembly GCA_002313205.1). Taxonomy (NCBI): domain Eukaryota; kingdom Metazoa; phylum Arthropoda; class Insecta; order Orthoptera; family Trigonidiidae; genus Laupala; species Laupala kohalensis. The sequence continues at coordinate 4,126 of NNCF01132197.1, forward strand.
CGTGTCTGGAGGATTTTTGTCCAGTAAAAATCTGTATTTAATGGAGTATAAAGAATAATGCACTTTCACATAGAATTTTAATACGGATGTAAGGGAAACAATATCAAGATTTCAGAATTTCCATTGTTTTGTCTTCTTTGAACTGACAATGGAACATGAATTTCGTGACCCAATTCTCGTGGTGTAGTCAACCATTCGCGCGTCTCCTTTCGTGCACTACACATTTCCAAGGAAGCGAGGATTCTCTCTCAAAGAGCTCGTCTCAGATGGTGACCTCTTTACACTTCGTTTGACTTGGACGTGGGATGCTTTCGAGCAACTGAGGGGGAGTCTAGGAATCGACAATGAAGATCGTATGTTCAGTACTCAGGAAAGATCGTATGCTCAGGGGCTGCTCCCTCTAGGAGAAAGAACGGCTTTTACAAATAATCTCAATTTAGTTGTTTTTTTCTCATTTCTTAATTTTTGTTAACGAGAACTCTTTCCATAAAATGTTTGTCAATTTAGTAACATTGAAGCGCGATGTTAGCGGATAGGTCGAAACTAAGATTTCTGTTCCGTCAAATTAAACATTTCTTTGGTTACCTTTAGTGCAGTATTAGTTACAATTTCTTTGGTTACTTTTAGTTACCATCTAATGCAGTATTAGAATAGTTGTTGAATTGAGATTTTATGGATATGAAATAATGTCGACTACATTTTAAGTGCTGCCAAAAGTATACGGTTAAACATGAATTTCGGTAATTTTACTTTAACCAAATAAATTTCTAAGAAACAGATACAAAGAACCTCAAATTAAATGTTTATAGAAAACATACTTGTAAATTTGATCATTTTTTCACTGTACATTTTGCACTAAACATCTTGAAGAACAGTATTTCTAGGCGGGTTCTATATGTTCTATGCTGAGGTTCATAGAAATTGTTATACACAGTTACACCTAAGAAAGCAGTTGTGGGACCATGACGGAGAATAACACATTTTTTCGAAGATCATTGGAAAGCAGAAGAGATAACAGGTGATAAAAGCAGTCTGAGTACAATCATATGAAACGTGAAGCGACACGGTGCAAAGATACAATTGAAGCTTATTAGTAGCGTCTTCACTCCCTATGTACTAGTGAGTGAAAGAACTTATATTCGCACCCCCGCTTCACAAGACTGGATGAGGTTTTCAGTTGCAGGTTCAACGAACCGCAACTAAGGAAAACTCGATTCCAGGCCAGTGAGGGTTCATTATCTCACATTCACCAATAACTCAACACCTCTCCTCCCCAATTCCTTCGTCCTATTCATGCGGTTCGGAGACAGAGAACGGCCTGATGGTCTGAACCTCGAACCACCATAAAATAAGACACGAAGTAAGTAAATAAATAAATGGACGTGGTAAGACCTAGATTATGATTAACTAAAAATTAAAGCAAAATTAGAGCACTCGAATTAGTTCTTCTTGGAGCGATTGGACGCGACAAATACGGAGCTTCTGACCGTACTCACTGCCACCCGTGATTAATTATGTTATGTTGAATGAAAGTGGGGGGACGGGACAGAGATTCAAACTCCGGACCTTCAGTTTAGCACGCTGATGAACTACTAACTGCGCCACCCTGTTCAGAGGTATGTGGGTCCAGGAAGTTGAATGTCGATAGTAGAAGGAGCCAAGAGGCGAACGGAGTGGCACAGTTAGTAGTTCATCAGCGTGCTAAACTGAAGGTCCGGAGTTTGAATCTCGGTCCTGTCTCCACTTTTCATTCAACAAAACATAATTAATCTCTTACCTGAGGGTGATGTTCACAGAAATTTAAGAGATTTCTGTTTACCACACTTGAACTACACTTCTCTTAAACCGAGTAAATATTGATTTTTAAATGTTTTAGATAAACATAGTGAGGAAGTAAAGGATACTTAATATGAAAATAATATTATATCATATTATTGTAAAAAATATCAAAATAAAAAGATATTATAGTCATGATTTACAACATGAAAAAGAAATTCTGTGAGGAAGATTTTAAAAAGAATTTTTGGTCAGGCAGTTTATGTAGTCTGGAAAGCTATAGATAAGCCCTGTTTATTTGAAACTGTTAATTCCAAGGAGTATTATTTCACCACGAAGAGGTGAAAAAGGAATCAGATACACCTTTACTGATGCAACCGGTCGTATTCTGAGATACCTATATAATTAATTATTTCACTCTGTCACGTGTTTTGTGAATTAAAGATCACGTAAGATATGCAGAATAAGTCAATATTTTTAGCGTCTAATTACAATCCTCTGCGCATATCGCTGCACGATTCTAATTATGGGCATTGGCACGAGGGGAAGTCCACAGTGCTCGCTCCTTCTTCCTCTGGTGACGCTGGTTCAAATCCCGTCCGATCCAAGTAGAATTTGAAATGGTGGACAAAACGGTTTTCTCGAAACACTCTCATTTCCCCTGCCTTTACATTCCACCGTACCATTCACTCATCATCATTCACCCCCCCCCCCCGTCCTTCACACATCTCATCCCCTTGTCATCTCCGTCATCTACAGGTCGTCGTGAACGACAGCCAGGGGCTCCATGCGGTGCCTCCTGAGCAGTGGGAATATAGAACAAACAGTTCTCTAATACAGAAGCAATTCAGATACTACTTGATCATCATTTTTGTTCGACAATATTACAAAAACCTACGCAACTTGCATTAATTTTCAGTGCTCGCAAAAGATACTGGAATTAACGTTTTTATCCTCGAATCGACACTTTACAATTTGTCTCTCCCAGCACCATTTAGTGTCTGCACCTACTCGAGAATCTCTTGACTGTTAAACTACCGTCAGGCACCACAAACACACTTTATCTCCATGCCCGAAAATTCCTTTGTAAAGTTTTCAATGGTATCCTCTTTTCGGAAAAACTCTCCTAATTCCACACTCGAAATTGAGTTACCGATTGACCTCATTAATCAATTATTTCCAAAATTTATAGTTCAATTACCGTTACATCCCCTTAATCTCATTTCGAGTCGATTCTGAAGAACTGTAGCATTCCGGACTCCTTCCTCTTCTCTGCTACGTACCAACTCCTTTATCTCCTTCCACTGCGAACCCAGACACCGGCGGGCATGCCTCTTCCGAAATTAACGAAGACTCTTTGAATGCTACACTCTGACTAATCAATAAGCTCACAGAGCAACTTTATTCACGGAGAAGTACCTAGCGCTGTAGAATAACAGCAAAACAAAACAGCCAGATGTATAGTGACGCAGTATATCAAAGTGACGACTATTTATAATTCATCCAGTTGATTCACTAATAGGTGGTTCTTTTAGACCATAATTCGGAAACGAACCTACTACTTTACTCGTCTGATATAAATTTATAGGACACAATTGTCCGAAACAAGGAATTTTGTTACCAAAATATTCATAAATTCCGGAAGTAAATTTTTAGAACATCAGTTGAAAAGGAATGTTTACTGTACAACAATGATATTGCACTAGCGAATCCAGGATTTTATTTTATTTTTACTTTCGGGTGGGGCTTGAGCTCGGAGCCCATATGCCACTCCCAATTCCTCAACCATCGTTAGCTTTCTCTTTTCAGTTACAATTACGTCGTCTCTGTTGTATGAGTTGTTGATCCCTTTAACTACTTACATTTGTTGGTGCACAAGTAATTATAATTGAAATACTGTGCGCAGCATCGAAGTTCATCGACCTGTTCTCTAAGATAAAGTGTGGGTATCCGATTGTCAGAGTTAAAACATTTGAAACAACTGGTAGGGTTTTTTCGTTAAAATACATGATTACTGCTCTTTTGAAGGCAAGGAAATTATTTCTGTATATAAACCTGATTTTGGACAATTGAATCAGTAGGGTGAAGAAACATGAATAATTGTTACATTTGCCTATGTCTTCTGGGTAGCAATATTACTAGGACAATTGGGACAGTGGAAGAGGGCACCTACGGACGGTTTTGCGCCATTTAGTAGCGTAACCATTTTTCTTGAGTTACTTCTCCCTTGTAAATTCTCAAGAAGTAACTCTGTTATGCTCCTATGTTCTCGTCTCTCGTCTTTTCTTGGGAGAGAACAGGAGATCTTGTAAGAGGTGACGACTGTGCTGGACTCTGGTGACGGTTTATATAATGATCCATTGATCATATAGTTCCTCAAGTTTCCAAGAGAGCGCTGACATATGTGACTGTATTCTAGATAAAAATGGTCGGATATTTGCGATTTGGCTCAAGAAGAGTCTATTTTCAAATTTTGGCGATGATGTCCAATGTCGTATGTGTGTTTGTGTGCATGTATGTATGTATGTTAAGAATTTTGTTCTCCAGGTAACTCACGAAAAAATTGACGCAGCGAAACCAAACTTGAAATTTGACTTTGAGTGCAATGGGAATAGAAACCTATTTCTGCAAGGGTTCTAATGACCTTGCCGTTGACAAACCTCAAGCCCCACAAAAAAAACCTATTTCTGGACAGCTCATACCGAATTCATTTACCCATTACTCTCCACTTCAGTTTTCTTAAAATTCCTAATTTTAAAAATATGAAGGGAAGTTTTTTGATTGGTCAGTTAACTCTGCGTACAGATTGCTAAACCGCACTCCTGTACGTTGCACAGTTTCCGAGGTAAAACGAAAATTTATTACTCAAAAAAATCTTGGAGGCACTTTTTTAAATCAGCCAATAAGGTTTTAGCAAAAGTTCCATCAGTTGAGAGTGAAATACTATTGAAGACTCCTAGCACTCAATAACCATTGTTTAGGGTGGCGTAGTAAACGAGGTAACGAGTACCTGAATCAAACGTTAAGGATTAGATTTTCGCGTAATGCAAGGTTATTTGATATGACAGTTTATTTCCTTTGATGACAGTTTATTTTCTCGCATACTTAGTTCAGAGAAAATATTGTAAATGCGAAAAAAATTAACGCGAGATTTTGATGGAAATATTCGTTTTGAGTGTCATTATAAAGTGAAAAAGTCATTTAGCATGACGATCGTCCGTCTGTCCTCCGTTTGTCTGTCTGTGTTTCTCGAACAATTCAAGTATCGACTGACAATTCTCTTTAAAAGCATTCACCCAACGATCAATATATGGAATCGTGAGTAGAGCATACGAGACCATACAAGTTCAACGTTCCTTATAGGAATCTTCCATTCTCGTAACTCAAATACATGTACTACTCTGAACTCGAAACATGAAATCCATGTGTTGCATAGATTTTATAGGAGAATATACACGTATGTACATTAAAATCGTTTTAAAAATTAAAATAAAATATTAACTTGCGTTTGTTTTTCAATTTACAACAGGGGAGCATCACTTTATTCAATTAAATCATTCCGAAATCATTCAATATATTTCACTGAATGAACTGATTATTCTGGGGAAAACATGTTTTAACTCCCATGATTCCTGCAGCAATGCCAAGCAACACCTATTACGAGGAGCACAAATAAATTTTTGTATGACGCTTTGAGTCTTTTAATAAATCATTGATCAAATTACATCGTGAAATCGGAAAGTGAAAGAGATGGTCAAAATCAGATACGTGTGGGAGTGCACGTCATAAATACTATTAAGTTCGACTGCACTCCGCGTGTTCACAAACATGAACAAATACGAATTCACATCAATGATTGATTTCTGTTCCAATCCCTCGTAAATCCCTTCCAATGCTCACTTGAACCCACAGTGACTCTGGGAAATTATAGTTGTCGATATCGAATACTTGTCAACGTCGAGGGAACAATTAGAGAGAGACATTTTGTCTCCATTTTCAGAATCGTATAATAACACCTTGAGATCAAAATGCGAGGGAAAAGTGCTACACTGATTATTATTTATTTCGTGTCTTATAGCTTTTTTTATATTCCTGTATTTATGATGTAGCAAGGATAAAGGTATCAGGCCTGCTATCCCATGATAAGGGTGAAAGTGACATGCTAAATTGCCGGGATATTAGTCTGGAGTGGTCTGGAGTATGTGAGGAAAACCCTAAGTGAAAACATCATCTAGTTTCGTAGAGCAAGCATTGTACCCGCGCGTGTCCATAAAGCAATTCATACGGAGCCAAGAAACTACAACTACACCAGGTCTCTAATAATGAATAATGAAATTACCAACGAAGTTAACTAATTATAAGATCGGAGATAAGAAAACAATATGTTACGTTCATAAATAATATTAGAATATTTTTGCATTGATAAAATTTATTATTTCTTTGGAATTGAATTAAATTAATTTTGAAAACTAGGAACATTAATAGGAATCTACGAAGAATACGTCTTGTCACGTCATGGAATGAATCTGGAAAAATATAAAGGACTGGGTTATACCCCGCTTTTCAGCATAGTATCACGTGAGAACCGAAATGAATGAGAATTGTAATACTATATACAAAATGCCGCCACGAGTAATAAAGATATTATGAACATCATTGGAGAGACGTCCACAATAGTCAAAAGTCACACTCTTTCACAACAGATCGAGAAGGTGTCCAAGGAGGTCATGCAGGATAAAGCTCCACAGGATAGACCTTGTAGTCATTTTACAGCAGTCTGAGTAGGCATGGAAGTCAGTCTGGATGTTGAGGGGTAATAAAAAATTCTACCCTTAGTGATCAGACCCCGGCCATCCAGCCTGCAACTCAACGCTCTACCCAGAGCTACGCTGACTCCTCCACAATAGTAAATAATTGAAATAATTATTTCATTTTCCATTCTTCCCAGTCCTGCTTGCATTAAATGCAATTGAAAATGGGGAAAAAATAATAATTCAGTGAATCTCGCATTCAAAAATGTCACGTTGTAATGCGTTCGCACTGAACACCTACGTTAATTTACATTGAAATTACAGCCAAACCGTTCGAGTACGTGTCAATGAAAGAAATTAGTTATGAAATAAAATTAAATTTCATGTGATTTGTGCAGTCTACTCGTTGTTTTATACCGACAAAATCACTCGAATCAATGTGATGGGTCATTGATTTTAGTGCGCAGGTGTCAAAACGCAAATGAGCCGAGAGGCACAGAAAGGGTGTGCAATTCACGATAATTTAATATATTTGGTCATACCTTTGCACTTTATGGCAATGAAATAATTAAATACACAATATTTATTATTATTTTTTATTGACCAACACTACTGTTGTATCAATAACATTATTGAAATTTATAATCAGAAATGAGACCAAGACAAAACTTTTATGATTGAATACTATATTGAGAAGTCTTTTAAATAAAATATTGAAAAGACAAAGTATAATGAATGTTCTATTTTATATTAGTTGACTTAATAGTTGCGCTTTGCTTGAACGATTTGTACATAGTTTCTTTACATTCATGAATTTTTCATCTCACGCAGTCATTTCTTTACCAAGCATTTATTTCGTGGAGAAGATGTGTGATAACTTTCGATCAGGTAAAAATAGCGACAAGTCGGGAATCGAACCGGGGACTCCTGCTTTGATCGCAGGGGTGTTAACCACTACACCATCCGTTCACCTTCCACAACTACTTCCTTTCCACCCAGACCTTCACATATCTACATGGTGATCAGTTGTGGAAGGCGAACGGGCGGTGTAGTGGTTAACACCCCTGCGATCAAAGCAGGAGTCCCCGGTTCGATTCCCGACTTNTTCCGGGCTCGTCGTCATGTTCACCTGACTGAAAGATATCACATTTCTTTACCATGTTTTATACACGTTTTCCTAGAAGAGTTATCACCACACAATACGAGTTCTTTGCTTTATTTTCAGAGACAGGAGACCATTTTAGTGATTTTTATTTGGAGAGTGGCAATTAATTGTATACATGTTAGGATATCCAATTATCCAAGCTGCTCACTGGTTGAAATGCGAGCGTGTACACCATAATCGACGTTCAGTCGATGAACGAAAGCGTCAAAAAGCTAGATTAATCAACGATTTAAATATATCATGATAAATTGGCACACAACTGCGAAACATTGGGCTGTGAATTTTCATTTAATTTATTTCCAGGGAGTAGTCAATAAAGTACAAATTTCCGCAAGCGTAAGAGGTGAAGGAATGAGAAAAGAGGTGGAGATATGAAGTTCAGTTGTCAATGGATGGTGAGAAATTATGATCAATTCATCTAAAACTATTTCGACCCAACTTTTTTAAAAGATAACTTCATTATGCGATTAATTAACGTAAAACTATATTTTAAATTATGAATGCATAAAAACCCTGCAAAACAGTAATATTCTGAAAAATTCACAATAACCGGTTTTATAGGGCTCACAGTGCAACCACGCGTACATTTATCCGTATTACTGGGCACATTTTGAATAAATCCTACAAAACCACTGAATTAGAAACATTCATGACCAGAAATAATGCAACAGGAGGTGACAATCCGTAACTGGTCGAACGATGGACAAGTCAAACTATGGTGAACCAAACCACATATGATAAATAAAACAAATAACTGGAACAAAGAATATAAAAAGAGAAAAGTATGAGTGACCTTTACCGCCGCCGTCAGAAAATTATTTTGCTCTTCAGCGATTGTATTGTCCGGAACGCTTTCAAATAAGTTAATTTTCCTTGATTAGCCAAGTAGCTTTCAAGGGAAATGAGAGAATTTGAGGTGTTTTGTCAGACAACATTTTGGAAGGATTAAACTAAATAAAAAGGACAATTTTTTTCTCACAATTTGTCAGTCCAGCGTTGCCTTCTCTCACATTCATAATTTAATTTTTCTGCACAACTGAAAATGTACATACACAAAACACATAAAACAACAAACACGGAATTATATAAACGGAAATACATGAAAAAAATGAGATGACATGAAAAGAAACACAAAAATTATTGTTAAAGAAATTCTGTCACTGCTGTGACACACATTCCTGTAAACTAGAACACAAAGGAGGAAATGACTGGATAATTAATACGAGCTAATTGTTACCGAAGCCCTGGAACGGATCTAGAGAGCAAAATTGGGGTATCTGGTGAAGAGTTAGGGAGGATAAGGACGTGGAGGTTGAAGGACGTCAGAAGGCACTCGTTTAATTGTTCATTGAACTAAGAAGACAGCCAACAATAAATCGCAGGACGTATTCTGAAGTACTGCGTGAAAACGAGGAAAATGAAGGAAAAGAGTTGACAATTCATTTCGCTGAGAATTCGCGCAAAGTTACTTTAAGGTAGTACTACCGTAGGTTGAATGAAATCACAAAAATATCTGAAATCGGTGTAAATATGTATTTATTGTGATTTCAATTAGAAAAACATACCACAACGGCCATTTAAATTAAACAAGAGCAATTATAAATGATGGTGTAATATATTGCGACTTATTTTCAAAAATTGACCAATTTTTAAATCACGAAAGTGATGGAAGTTTACTTTGATTTGTAGTAAATTTTCCGTAGTATTTTTTACATCACTGGTATCTATAGGTCACCGGACATTTGAGAAAGCTATTTAACTATTTCTCAGGTGAGATGCATAAATCACGAAACTGTTGTGCTCGGCCGCCATGTTTGTACATGTTCTGGTGCATTCCTAACAAGTCAAGTGAGTTCCTGAATATTGTTTGTAGTACATTACTAACTTAACAGATAAAAAATTATATAATGTTTTTTCATCATTATCATTCATATTGTTGTGTTTTAAAACAATCGGAATAATAATACATATCATTGATTTTATTGAATTGGTGTGCTGGTTCCACCTTCAGCTATTTTCATGATTTTTAAAAAATAAACTAACAAATGTTTCGATACCAAAGTTCATCAAAAACATTCTTCTGTAACGTTTTCCCAAAATAGACGTTTTGTTCGTGTGTTTTAGTTTTGTCCGCGACAAGAATTAAAAATTTAATTTCTATTTTATACAGTTTGGTTGCTCTTCCGTCTTCACATAAATATGGCAGTCGTAAAAAGAATGACAGCACTGATGTCATGCATTGAAATTTCGCCTGCACTTTATTATCGGTCAGAAGTTATAAATATAAATGGATTAGCATATGTATACCGTTCTATTATGGATCAGTAATAATTTAATCAGGAATAATAGTTATTTTAAAGAATAAGGCGATGGATTAACAATTGGTTAGAACTCACTGCATTGAATTGATAGTTTACAGAAATAATCAAAAATCATTTTAATAGCGCTCTCTTAAAACTGAAAAGCATTTCAAAACTGAATTTTCAATTTTAAAAAATAGAGGAAAATGGATACCCGATAACAAACAAAATAGCGCAAAATTCCTGTTTTTCATCTTTGTAGTCATTAGTGTTTGTTTATATTATTTAATTAGTTGTATTTACCTTGGCTATCTTATCAATATTTTACGTGAAATATTCGCTATGCCTATGGTTAGGAAGCACGTACTGAACAAGCTATGTACTTGGCGTGCTTTTATGAACATGAAGTAAAATTTAAATATCTTTTTCTATGGGATTAATCCATCTCAAGTTGTCCAACTTAGGTTACTTTACCATTTTTAAATATATTTATAAAAAGTGGTCCAGAAACAAAAAAAAATTTTTTTGACCAGTAGAGGTGAATTGACTCCATGGCAGCAAGAAAGATAATGACGCACAGGAATCTCATTCATGTTCTCCAATTAAGAGTCAACATTAAAATACTTTCCCTGAGGGCAGTGTGAGTGGAGTATTAATTGCGAGAAGCATGCTCATGTTCTCCCGGATGCCGAGCGCATCTGAAATCCCTGTCTGCGCACACAAGGGGTGGAATGTCACATACATCCCCGGGGGACGCACACCCCATCTAGGTCAGGGGTTAATCCACTATGAATGAGGAGAGATTGTCGAAACAGACATATTACTCCTAGTGCATAATTATGCAACAATCATAGGCAATTAAGCGTTGTTATTCAAGTTCACCGGTTTGCAATTAAGTTAATTATTTGAGAGACTATTTTATTTTGTACGATGCATTACCTCCGTCGTCTCAGAATTTGCAGGTACACATGGAAATAACACCTAACTTTTAACTTACTGAAATTTACGCTTAGAGAAGAATGGAACAATTGTGTATTGAAGACAATTCACCTTGCCAACATAAAAATTTAATGAAAAGTTTACAATCAATGATTCTAACAAATTGTGTTTCATTTGTAGTGTCATCTTCCATATGATTGCGAACTACAATAATTTTGACAGTTGAGAAAACATTTATTTATGTAAATGATAGGTAATATAAGTATATTTATGTAAGTTGAGCAATTTAAAAGATCTTTTTTTAATAAAAATGTTTATTTAGTTTTTCCAAATCGTGACATTTTAGGTTATACCCATCAAAGAGTGTGTTTAAGTACAGAGGAGGAAATATTCAAAAGACCGCAAAGAATCAAAGAATGCATGCGTGAGTGAACTACATTTACGACTAGAAGTTTATATCTCTACTAAAAGGGACATAGAAAACCTTTCCCGAGATGACACACAACTCTCAATATTGTTCACAAATGAATCCATGGCTACTGCAAGAGTCACTATCTAAAAATTCTAGTCTGGAGGGGGACAGAAATTTCAGAGATGAGCTCTGTGATACGTGTCACGTGTATTATGTCAATCAAAAGAAATCATTTATCATTTTTATTCTTATAGTACCCTTTCTTATAAACTAAATGTTGAAACTAAATATAACTATTGGTGAATAAACTGTGATCTATTGTAATAAAGTCAGTATTTTATAGAACTAAACGTCTATAATGTATATAGTCTAAATCCAAGAGGTACGAGTACATTTTGTTTTTGTATTTTGTAAATATATAAAGTGTAAACAGTTAAAACAAAATTTTGTTTACAAAGCATTCTCCATGGGATTTTGTATGCAGACAATAATGCTTAGTAACCAGTTTTGTCTCTACTAAGTATGTCTTCCATTCTGGGACATTTGTTCTTCCAAATCGATGTAACAATCTCCTCTCGACTTTTTTGTAATATGGCAATAGCAATGAAATTTTTATAATTAGTAGAAGTAAAATAGTTAGAGGAAGAAGAAATTTTTGATAGATGTTAGGAAAGACGTAACACTTGTATTTGGTAATAAATCCCTGGTATTAGGAATAAGGTACAGGGTCTGTACAGATAACTAATAAAATAAATTGAAAAAAAAAATTTTTTTCATGGGAAGAACTAGTTACAAAAGAATACAAACGAGATAAAATGACGATTCTTTATAAAATTCACAGCGAGTATGGTGAGTAACTAGTTCACGAAATGCACAACGTCCACCGTAACAGAAGAAGCTGAAAATTATTTTAATAATGTCAGTATTTCGTTGTAATATACACTGTGGCGCTTAAACCACGAAACACTAAAGTATTTGCTTTTACCCATGAAAGGGAATGTTTTCTTCTGAATGTTTCTAAGAAACCAAAAGGAAGTGACCAAAAGGAACTAAAAGGAAAAAATGAATATACATTTAATACTTTCGTTTCAATGTCACTTGATTCTCCGCACAGGGCGGGTATTGTACCGTCGGACGGTACCCACGTTTCGAGGTCACAGATCCTGCAGGAGGGCACTCAAACGAACTGACTTAATTAACGAAAATAAATATTTGAACACTGTTTGTTGTTTTGAATGTTGTCGTATTTCTAGTGTCCAATATACAACAATAAATATTCGTACAACAATAAATATTCAAGTTACTGTTCAATCGTAATTCAATCGTAATTTCAATAAAACGGGACGATCTTCTTTTTTTTAAATTTCCTTTTAGCCGTACAAACATACAATACATATAAATATGTATTGACTACCTCGCCCGTAAGCATTGCCATTGCGAGGCTCTCTTCAATATTTACTCTCTTACAACTTGTATACACTTGTTTACACTTCATCTTCATCCCTCACTTCCATCCTTGTTGCCCCTGAGAGTCATAATATCTTTGTGTATCTTTTTCTCCTTGTATGATTTCAGTATCGTACACGCTTTTAGAATTTTTCTTTCAGAGCATTTCTGAGTACTGTTAGTTACATCGCATATTCTTTATACAATTTATAAATTTTCTCGTGCGATAAAATAAGTAGCGCAATTTGTATGTTCAGTCTATTTTTTTTATTAAAATGATTCAGGGGAAAGTGACAGGTGCGCCTTTATGGCAGTATGCGCAAAAAATAAATATATGGAAGTGAATAGTTAAAAAGGACGTTTATGGACGAATAATATTTTTATCTTTCGTCAAGAACTTATATAATCACTGACAGTGCAGAAACAGCTATTTTTCGACTTTATTTACATTCTCTCTAACGAATATAAATTTTACCAAATCTCCCTTTACCAAATCTCCCATTAAATGATTATAATTTCGTTTCCCCTTTATTATGTACGTCATGAACTCTAGATAAAGACATTTTTCTGCAAGAGTATATTTTACTATAACTCTGATTTATTATGGGATTTCATATTCTCATTGATATGTTGAATCACTAACGGACTAAGAATCCGGTCTCTTTTTGCTAATCCAATTTTTCGTTGCAACATCAGATCCACTGATATTAAACAAGCAAATTTTTTTTCTTCTTTCCTGGAAAATAATGAAAAAACATGTCGAACCTCCGCATTTTTTTGTATTTTTTAAAATACATGCGTTAGGTGTATTAATATGCAAATAAAAATAAGTTATTAGCTAGATCTATGAATACTGTGAATGTATAATTAAATACAAAAGTTCTACGAGTTGAAAGAAACCCCATGTTTGGGGCTAGTTGTAACAGGCTCGGGGCAAGTAGAATCAATAACTATTTAGGTGGTATATTTGCTAGCAAAACCGGGGTTCATTTGTTAACTACTTTTACAACACATATTTAGATTAATTAATACCATATCAGTTGTATTAAAGTGTAATTATTATAACTATGATTTAAGTTGACATGGTGCTTCTTGTCATAAACATTAATAATAAATAATCAACAAATATTGGTTTTTTAATAAAAAACACATGGTGCAGCATATAAAATCTTTATTTTAACTCAAAGTAGTAACATAACACTTCTTAAAGTGGTAAAAGCTTTAATAAAAAAATAATAAATTGGCAATTTTTCCAACTTAAAATAATGAACGAAACTCTTCGCTTCTTAAACATAATCATCAAACTTAAAATAGAAACAAAACAATCTGTTCTGGTAATTAAAAGCTTAAAGTAACTAAAAATTAATTGATTTTTTATCTTATAGTTGCTCATTCTAAAAAAGAAACAATCAATAATTTGGCCTGGTTGAACTATTACAAAACTTAATACAGGTACGTATTATTATACCGACATAATAATAGGTTACCGTAATACTTACTAAAGATATATGCACAAGGAATAAGTAGTAACATGTTACAACTTATCCCCGTGTTTTGTTACAACCTGCACCATCAGCTCATTTTAAATGATTTTTTAATTTTCTTAAAAACTATAAAAGTTTGATTTTCAAAATTGAATTCCATTCTAAGTTAGATTTTTTGCCATTCAAAGAACAAAAATCAAACAATCGTTAAAAGAATGTATGATAGTGAAAATTAAAAATTACGTGAGTATATTTTTTACGTTACCTGGCCAAATCGGAGCACATAAGCACGTCCTCTCGCAGGGGGGTCTTGCGGGGCGCTGGCGGCGCTTACGTAATACCTTGCGTTGTAAGGCAGAATTTAAACCCTATATTTGAATCAAAACTGTTGAAATTACCTATTAAAATTGAATGTTACTACTTACCCCTGTTAATTTAAGTCCCGCGCTCCCCTATTCACGTAATTTCTCCCCTCCCCTTATTCTTCAAAAAAGAATCTATAATTCGAAAAGAGATGATGAGGGATTCCTTTTTTCTTACAGGTGAACGTAAATATTTATTGTTATCATGAGACTAATACATGAAATTTACTTGACGGAGTGATTATTTTCCCACCCTGTGAGTCGTGTAGTTGTGAGTGCAGCGCATGAGAAAGTAATTCCAACGCGTATGTATACACGCCTCGACGGCAGCTCGCGTTCTATCTCATAAACCACCGCCCGCGACGGGTGAAGTAATAACGCGGTAATGGAGCACACGTGAAATTTTAGCCTAGTTTTCTGCGGAGCGAAATTCATGGAAGAGAGAAGTTAGATGCTCGGAATCCGAGCTCACACACTCCTTAAATAAGTCTTTCTACTTCACTGTAGAAAAGGGGACAACATTTTTAATAGATTGGAAAAGTTTACTTATACGTCCTAGAAGAGTGAGCTTCGCTCCGATAAAAACAATTCAAAGGTAGCGTAAATGTGGCGCCTTAAACTTGCACAATGAATTGTTTGCCTCAGCTATTTAAGATGGTCTGTCCTTCCCATTTTTTCCCCAGAAATATCATGTCTGTGGAAAGCAGTATTGCAATGCATTTGAAGTGTCAATTTATCAATTTTGTTTTTCCTGGGGTATTATATACTTTCACCTCATCCATATACATTTTCGATTAGTTTTTCAACATTCTGCTTTCCTCACATTATCGCCTTTCCCATCCAAGATTAAGTATTTTCCTTCTTTAGCATCATATTATGACACCACCCATTGGGAAACACACTCATTATGCTTTTGATGGTACAAAACGGAAAGACGTAGAAGTTGTTTTTATTGCTGAGAATGTTCGAGAATATAGCTTTAAGGTACTCGTTAAATAACACACTATTTACGAAATAAAGTATCCAATGATATTTTATCAATCAATTCTCGATAGTTTCGGATCTCCGCTTCATTCACCCTCTCTTTTCGAATTATAGATTATTTTCTGAAGAATGTGGGGAGGGAAGAAATTACGTAGTACATGTGTGGATACATTCTTTCAACTCGTAAAATCTTCGAACTTCAACATACATTCACACTATTTATAGATCTAGGTTATAACTGATTCTTATTTGCTTATTAGTACATCTAACGTTTGTATTTAATAAAATAAAAAAAATGCGAGGATAAGACCATCCGACATAATTGGTTTCAAATTATTTCCCAAGAGAGAAGAAAACAAATTTTGCTTACTTAATAGCAGTGGATTTGATGTTGCAACGAAAAATTGGATTAGCCAAAACAGATTGGGTTCTTAGACTGTCAGCGATTCAACGGATCAATAAAAATATGAGTGCCCATAATCAAACACAGAGTTGTAGTAAAATATAATCTTGGAAACAAATGTCGCTATCTAGAGTTCATATTGTAGATACTAATAAATGGGAAACGAAAATATAATCCTTTTATCGGAGATGTTGTAGTGGGCATATATTCATCAGAGAGAACTTAAATAAAGTCAAAAACTAGCACAAGATGAATTTTATGTGGGTGAGTGACCACAGGCGGCTCCCATACTGGGAGCAGTTAGATTGGTTTCCACATACCTACGAGTCAGGTGTCATTTTTAACTCACAACTTCCGAATATCTACTCGTGGAGGAGAGTATTAGTGTTGTCATACTTACAAACAAAACTTTATTTTTCATAGTTCGCGTTATTTGTAGCTGGTCATCAACCAATCACTTTGAGTCTTGGTAGTCATTTTAAGGGGAAGGAAATCCCGACGCAAACTATGCCCACCGGGACCCTTAATTTATTTCACATGAAGTTCCTTAGTTTTATAATTTGTCCTGTTTTGTAATTTAATAGAAATATTTATATTTGTATTATGGAATTAAGATATTATATAAATTTCTTTTAAATTTGAATAACGTATTCAATGAACTGCAGCCAAACACAGTTTTGTATCCAAAGGGTCATTTATTCCCATTTATAATTGATTCCAAATTGGTATGAACCCCTCTGGTGAATCAGGCTCTTCAACAAGTCATCCCGGGTTCACTTCCCAGTGGGGTCAGAAAAAATCATAGCTTTTCACATTAATGTCCATGTGTACAGTTGATATAGCTGTGACTACTGAAAAGCGAACCCTCCTTCCGCTATCCAACTCCTGCTAGTATCAATAACCCTTCTTCCTCTCCTTCGCCCTTCTTAATCCCGTGCTAGACAGGGGTCGGCGTAGATGGTGATGGTAGATGGGTGGGGGGGATACTTGATTTGGCTGGCTGGGGAATTTCATGGTGCCGGATGCCCTTCCTGTTTCCCCGGGGGAGTGTGATTAATGAATGATATAGGGGTGGATGATGTTGAGTGAATGTTGTGGTGGAATGATAGGCTGCAGGGGAAACGGGAGAACCCCGAGAAAACCTGCCGCGAACCCCGCTTCGTCCACCACCTCGAATCGGTCGCCAGAGGTAGAAGGTGAGTGCATTAGGCACTACGCCACGCTACTACGCTACTACGTCGCTCCTAGTATAAATAACCACTTATACTAACTAAACACAATAACACTATTACTAACCACTTCTACTATTACCTCCACGTGGGCCAAGTTGTTGGTAAACCTAGCTAACCGGCCATATCACCTACTAACAATAGCCTTCCACCCAACTCCTACTTCCTATCGCTNGCCAAGTTGTTGGTAAACCTAGCTAACCGACCATATCACCTACTAACAATAGCCTTCCACCCAACTCCTACCTCCTATCGCTTCGTGTAGATAAGCTTCAACAGCATATTGCATTTCCCATTTACAAATACTACAATGGAAAAAAAATGGAAAACCTACTAAAAGTAAAAAATAGTAACGCAAATAACCTATTCACATACATGAATTAAAATTGACATTATTTCCACACACAAGAACTATTTATATAAAAATCATATATTTTGAAAAGCAGGTTCTTTCCTTTTGCAACGAAGAGCAGTTAAAAATGTTCTCAAACGTTACTCAGTCTTCACGAAGTAAAAAGTATCGTTAAGTAAAATCTGTGTATATGAGAATATAGAAATCTACACGAATCAAATACTTCCGTAAATTCCTTACCGTATACAAAGCATGTTTTATACTATATGTATGTGAGAAATACTGATACAAAATATACTAAATAATATGTAGTTAGAGTGAAGATAATAGGAGAATATGAAACTTTATTTCGCGGGCTTCGAAAGATTAAATAACTATTATGTTTGAAACTAAAATTGTTTTATTTGGTACTTATTGTTTGGCATTTTCATTTAAGAGAAACTTGAAGGTGTTAGCAATGAGACACTTTATTATATCAGACAAAATATATCGTGAAATTCCCAATATGTATATGCGATTTTTCAGTACAGCACAGATACATTATTTGATAGCACCGGTACTACTAAAAATTTGAATGAATTGGTGTCATCTACTTTGCTAGAATCGCTACGCACAGACTCAGATAGATGGGCGAAATTCTTAAAACCTTGATTACAAAAGAAAGATATTTCGTGAAACATATTTTCCAATATTTTCACTTACAACATTTTATATACGAGTATATTACGTATAAAAGTGAAAAAGTAAAGATCTTCGAATTGCTGTACTTTATTATCAATTTATGGCAAAATTCAATTTATCAAAAGTTTTATTATTATATATAAAATTATAAAAATTACAATTATCAATAATAAGAATAAATATCTATAATCAGATGAATTATAAGACATTTTTCATTTTTGTATTACACATCTATTAATTATTTTAAAATACGATTATTGATTACTACTAATTATCAACAGGGGTAGGTCAGTAATAAAAGAATAGGTATTTATTTAAAGAACTTAAAAATTGAAAATCATTTCAATTGTAATACACCTTTATTTTACTACTGGAGGCCAGTATTTTCTATAGAAATATAGTATATAGATGATTTGTATAGACCATTTTACAAACATAGTGAGAAAAAGTGCTAGGTTATACGTGAATTAATTTTGCTTCTCAGCGTGTAATACTACTAATAAGAATTGTTATTGTAATAAAATATACGGTTTAAGTGATATTACTATGGTTGTGTCATATGAAAATTAATTAAAATCAATTACATTTAATTTTTGTATAATTTACCGAAAATCTTAATAAATACATGGAGTTTCTCGTGGTTGTTTTTCGTTACCTCCGATAAATATTTTCATGTTATAGACTACCTTGGATTCGAACCCAGGCACTTGACTGATTGAAAGAACTCTTATTTGTTCGTTAAATGTCTTTATTTTAAATATGATTATTATTCATAACAGCGTTTTTACAATGCGTAAAACTTTGCATTAATACGAGTACATCTCGTCGCAAAGATTTTTCGCAAACGAATTGGATTTTTCGAAGCAGGACATGCAAACATTTTCATGACACTTTGACTACTTTCAAACAAAGGGAGAGACACGCCGTTTAGACGCAAAACATCACAATTACTTCGACTGATGAATACGACGGTGGAGAGCGGTAATCCGATTTATTTCTACAATTATTTCCAGAAGATTATGTTTTATTCCAATCCTGGCCCGGGTTTTGCTCCGGTTTTCCTTCGGGTAGAGGCGGATTTCTTATACAGGTTCTCTAGGCTTTGTCTAGGGGTGTGTTTATTATAACAATAAATCGTGAATTAGTGTTATTTCAATTCTTATGATTTTTAAACACTATACTCAGAATAATGTATAGTTCGATAATAATTTGTACATGTACAATAAATTTTGTGTGGTAAATTACAGACATATTGACATTCTATTAGTATTATAACTCGCAGCTAACTTTTCACCTTATCTAGGAATTTTTGCTGAAATTTTTGAATCCGCCTCCGCCTTAGGGCCCTTGATCGGAATTGATGGGATGGTCCCTTGCTTGCTNCGTGGTCATACGCAGTTTGTACTGCTTTTGACAATAAAGTTATAATACTAGCAATACATTATCATAGCGTCGTGCTTGTATTTATTTTCCCTGAGAATACAATGACTTTAATTAAATAGTTTGTTTGATTGTATGAGGACTCATTTGATGACAAGGAAGCAATTTTACTGTATTCATTACATGAAGATAAATCATGACTTACGAACGTTTAGGAACGAAAAATATATTTCACTCGTCCATAAAACGTAGCAAGTAATTTTTGATTGAAATTAACTATTAAGATATAAATCTAAACAATTAAATAAATTGTTTAAATTTATTAAAACAAATAAAATATACATTACACAATTAAACTATGTTCATTATCCATAAAAGGTCATAAGTCATATTTTAATTTTAAAGAAGTAATATACTTCATATTTTGCTTCTCCGAACCTTTTAAAGAGTAATATCTTCATGTTGTTGTATTAATCAAACGTGTAAAGAAAGTAAGATACGATGAATTGAACAAAGTTTGCAGCAGTAAACATGGCTAAAATTCGGGAAGCAACGGTGAAGTAGGTCAAGTACGGTGGTTTAATTAACTTCACTGAACACGTTATGTCAATGTGGTCCAACTAAATGAATGTTTTAATAAAGCCGTGATGCACATGAAAAAAAACTGCAGTATATATCCTTAATTTTGAAAACCAGGAGATCACAAACTTGGACTAACGAGAGACACAATGTTACGATTCAACGTGAAAAAGAGTTGTGAAACCATGTTGATGATATGAGTTTATTATGATCGTCACAAATTAGGTTCATTTGCTACTCAATTCCCTCCGAGAAAATCTAAAACATTTCATCCAAAACATAATAAACAATTTAACGAATATTTTTTTAAAATTTAAATGAAACTATTTTCTGGTGAAAACTATTATCACATAGGGTTAACGAGTTTCCGAAGCAGAACCTACTTCGCAAAAATATTTCAAGGATTCCAAAGACTGTTTAAATCAGTTTCTTTTAACGCTAAACTGTTATAAGCTTGGTATATTTATATAAAACTAGAAAAGAATGTAACGGAAGATGCACAATACTCTTTTTATCAGAAATGGGTTATCAACTTTCATGTAATCCTTATGATAAATTAATAAATAATATTTTTAAATAGAATTTGGAAACATCTAAATTAAAATTAATGTTATGCCAATTAATTGGTATTTCATTGCGTTCACATTCTACCTCAGAGCTGGATTGAGAATACTTTTCCACCGATAGTAAGAATACTTTGAAAAATTACATCTTTCTAAACCTTTCGTATCCACGGATTGTAACCTTACCATTTAGTATTGTTAGTTTGTAAGGACCTTACCCCGTGACTATATTTTACTGCTCCGTTAAAATCCGTTTCGAAAGGTGTTTTTATCTCGACGAGCATGAGGACGTCAAAACCCTCGTAAAGACAAAAGAGGACATAAATAGCAGAACACAGGTGCGTCTGGCGGCCTTCCCTTCCTTCAATCTTCCAGTTTCACACCATCGTTAAAGCAACTTGACATCTGCTCGAATGGCGAAAATAAGGCATGTCTCTCGCCCGTTCTCTGTGGAGGAAGTCAGAGAAGACGAAATATAATAGAGCCATGAGCCAACCGTGTCGTGTCCTCAGGGCTTTACGGATCAAAGCGAAAGTTGGTCGACATAGAACGAGGTCTGGTGTGGGTTGCTGTGCAGAAGGGACTGGAGCAGTTAGCGTTATGAGATTGAAGTCAAACAAAATCTCCCATATCTACCATATGATCATATATCATAAAATATATTTTTCTCCGCGCATGAATTTTTAACTGCGGTTGAATGGTGAAGTAATTAAGTGAAGAGCGAGGATTTGGTTATTTTTGAGTCCTCATTTTTGAGGTGGTAAGGGTTTTATTTCTGGATATACGTATAGTTAATTCGGTGTATTGCGTTAATATTTAATATCGGGTCATGGAATTTGAGATTTCATCCTGGTTGTCAAAATATTTGATTCATTGAAGCTCTTTCAGAAGAAATTACTTATATTGTACCTACACACACAACTATTTTATTTTTACGACACTACATAATATTCAAAGATGTTTAATCAATTTAATACCTGTCTATAGTTGTAAAGAGTTATGAAAATAGAAAGTGAAAAATTCACGTTAATATCATAGAGGATGCTGTCATAAGGACATAATATATAGGGATGATTTACAGAAAATATATTATATCACCACTATTGAGGAAATCATGACTTGAACAAGAATGAAAAGTACAATAAACAACAAAAGTGCAAATAATGCAAATAAGGGTATAATTTTCGAAGTTTGAAAGGTTTGATTAAAATTTGCATGATCAAATCATTATAAAGTAAACGGAATCCTAATCATATTTTGTTATTCTTCTTGATTAAACACTCAACTCTCGATCCCATTACTTACATAATAATTACAGATTTAAATGATATTTCGTGTTTGAAATCCGTTTTTTCACTTCTGTTTTTAATAAAGTACACTCCGGAAAACGTAATGGTCGAAAACGCAAAACCAGAATTCACGGTCTGTGTACGCAGCGTTAAATGCACATTCAGGCAGTAGAAATTGTTTCAATCGATTGGATACAAAATCCACAAAAGGTTTTAGAGGCGGCTCTGACTGTATAAGCAATGACTATATTTGAAGCAAAGCTGTTAAATTTAATCAAAAGTAATTGTTATATATTTGTGCTCTAAAACAGGGATTTAATACCGTATCGGTACAGTCCTGGAATTACAAAAGGGCTCACGAAAATATTCTAAGTCCCGTGCTCTCAGCAGTTTGGATTTCTTAGGTTTGCAACGCCGCTCCTCTGCGACGGGAGGAGCTCCTCACCTTCGTTCGACCAAACTTGAAACTACTTCCATATTTGGCAGACCAATATAGGACTAGTACACGCAAACGTACCCCTAGTAAGTCGTAACGAGAGAAAATGTTTTATTACGCCGCTATTAAAGAAATAATTTGTAAATTTTTATTATACACGTCTTGGACTTCCAGAACAAAAAATTTTATTTATGTTCTTAACTTCAAAAAACTTTTTTATTCTCTATATTTAAATGATATCTCAAGTTTTGTTGTCTCACAACGTCGTCCTAGGGAATGTAAAACAAATTAATCTTCTCCGTAAAAAGATATACTTTTTATTATTAAAGAAAGAAATTTGATATAAAATGAATGAATAACACTAAATGTTAATTCTAAAGATATCTTCAATAATTTTAAACCGATAAATAAATTACATCTGTAAGAAATGTATTGATGCAAGATACAAAGCTTAACCGTAATTGTGCAAAATAGAAAACGATATGCTCAGAGAGCAACATTACAAAAACGTTTATTTTTAGTTCTCAGAAAATATAACAAAAGGAACATATCACTATTATTTAGACTTCAAAATACAACTGAGTTGTATCTATGCACATTATCTAAGATTATCAGACAATAAAACATCTCAATTAATATTGCTATTTATTAATTATCTTACATTGTCCCTGATATCAATTTCATTATTTTCTCCACTTTCTTTCGTTACTAACGACGTGCCGTAGAATTAGTTGATTTCAATAGCGGGAGGTAAACGAGGCAATTAAGAAGCATTCTTTATATAACTTTTTACGAATCATGATGATTGTTTATTTTTGTGAAGATAAATATATTGATTAGACATGAAACGCAATTTTAAGAGTAATGATAGAAATATCAGCAAATCAATTGATTAGATAACAATACAAAACTAAATACAAAGTTAATTTGACTAGTTGGTTCCAACATTCCAGATTCAGGGTCATTTTGTAAGAAGTTGTTATTTTTACCAACGAACATGAATGAGAAAGAAATGGGTATCAAAAGAATCCGCAAATTTGAAACAAAAACTGATAACTAATTAATACTACGTAATTACACATAAATTGTCATTATAATATAACATTTTGAATTATTTAACATATGAGAAACCTGCTCTCAAACTCATGAATGTTACTAAATGTAGATTTGATCTGAGCAAACACAATTAAACAACCACGACAATTGTATTTAAATTTCAGAATATTTCGTTGTTGGATTTATGCTAGTCATCGAAGATGAAACTGTCGATATTTAGTAGGAATTAGTAGGATTTCATGTTCTATGACCTAAAATAATACCACTTTAGAATGCATTGTTCTAGAAGACAAACATAATTTTGGAGAACGATTGAAATTTCAAATTTGTCATCAGCCATCCATTTCACTCTTTTACTACACGCGCAGAGGAAGTAAACTAGAATAATGGTAATTCGTTATTGAAAGCACAATATATTTTGCACTTAATAAAGTGTTAAAATCAGAAGATTTTGCTTACACGCATTCACAGTGACCTGAAAAACAAAAATTTTCGATATTTTTGACTTGTCACCTCTGCGTATTTCTATGGTCACTGTTCAGACATTTTTTGATATCGTGTCATTAGGCGAGTGAACAATCTGGACTCAATGCTCTTAGTGCTGAGAGACATCTCTCGATTGTTGTGCTTCGGTTAAAATTTTTTTCAAACCTCATAGGTCGATTCAAACTTAACGCCTTTGAGTTTAAAAAATAGTTGGACATAGCATGA
The DNA here is from genome assembly GCA_002313205.1 of Laupala kohalensis. NCBI lineage: Eukaryota > Metazoa > Arthropoda > Insecta > Orthoptera > Trigonidiidae > Laupala > Laupala kohalensis. The sequence goes on from NNCF01132197.1 coordinate 28,424, forward strand.
CTGGCTTTATTATTTACAGACTCATTCATTAATTATACTCGAATCCACGAGGCTGGGTTTCCCCGCCAGAACAATTTACAATAACCTGACATTACGTAACATTCACGCCATCGATCCAGATGTACAATCGATACGGTTAAGCTGTGACGTCACGCTATCGATTAGCGATCGGACGTACGGACTAACTTTTTGTTCGAGCAGCGCGTGTCTCCAAAAGCTAGCCAGGACATGTGGACAACTCTCACTCCGCAAACTCGTTCGAGGAGTCAACATCAAATCTGATTTAGTTCTCTCTCATCATTCGGCAAGCAAACCTACGACTTCCCCTTCAGTTTGTACCAGGAGACATCTGGGGGAATTATTATTATCTCGTGAGGGCACCGACACGCCGTTGACAAGCGGTCAGCAAATCAACCTCAACTGCACATCAACTCAAACCATCACCTCGACATCGATCCAACAGCATCCGAGCTGAATCTTTGAAGGAACGGATCGCCTCACCTCATCCCAGTGTCTCATCTGAATTTCACCTTGTATTACTTCATTATTTTCTTGTTTCATGTCATTAAATTGTTTGTTGGAAGCCCAGTGTTCATCCACACCTCATCTACTTTCCTGATTTTCTGTAATTTGTCTACTGTCTCAACGATACGTTTTTTTAAGTGTGACAACATCATTTACCAGAATATTTTTCTTTAGTCTTGTTATTTTTTTCATAAGAGAAGAAGAAATGATACCCGCAGAAAAACCACAAAAATACGTATATCGAGTTACCAAAATACTTTTGTAGTTTTGGATTTATTATAAGATTCCGATGTTAATTCTTATGGATAGAATGTTTCCTCCTTATGACTACTTTTTCTTGTAATTGAAGTTACAGACCCCAGATATGTGTAAGCCTCGAGGAAGACTGACTACATGTCGAAACTGGCAGTCCAACGAATATTTTAATGAGGAAAACACTCGCTTTCTTATAAATTATAAATATTTATATTTTGGTCACCACTCATTGCTCCTCAGATTGTGTTCTATCCCTGGATATATTGGTCTCTACGCTCTTCGAATGTTCTTCTGGAATTGAAAAATAGAATATTACAAGAAGCTTTTCAAATCGAAACACAAACAGAACAATTAAAAATTTCAATAAGAATATATTTAAATCATTTATCTATATATAAATCAAACAAAAAATTTGTTTATTAATATAACATTAACGTAACTATTGGAAGATTCTACGATAGAAAAATACGTTTATTAGCAGTTTATTGTTAAGAGGTTTTTTATATGTTTTGTTCGTTATGAGGAACGTGCTGAAACTGTACGTCGTGAACATGGAATTCTAAAAAAAAAACATTTATCTTTATCATAGGTTTCACTGTGTGGAAAAAGCACACTTCCTTTTTTGTTTACTTGGTAATTGTGGAGCGTTAGCAACATTATCAAAGAATGATAAAAATTTATAAATAATTTATCATTGGGAAGTTCTTCATTATTTTAATATAACCTAGCTATCTCAAGTATTAAATTTTCTTATACAATAGTCTCGCGTAACTGTACTTTATTCACACTTTGTAATGTGGCTATTCCAATTCCCACTGTAGAAACACTTAAATTTGATATTGCTGATTTTGCATTAGAGACAACTTGTACTAGTCTCCATGTGTGCCTTTAAATGAAACCTACAAGGACAACCAACCTTTATCATTTACTAATATCAAACTAATTATAATTAAAAAACTGTATTTTAACACTCTGACCGAAAATCAATAAGGTGTATGGTTTAGAATGGGATCTAATATTGAGTGCGTTGAATCATAATATTTCTAAACGAATATAACGAATGACTGATAGTAAATTTGCATTTTCGATCTCTCTCCATAATTATGTTTGTCTTCTCAATCGATGCATTCTAAAATTGAGTTATTTCAAGTTATAGAACATGAAATCCTACTGAATAAAATAACGAAAGTTTCATCTTCGGTGACCAGCATGAATCCAGAAAAAAAGATCTGAAATTTAAATAAAAGTAATTTTTTTATAAATTTGTGTTTGCTCAGATCAAAACTACAGTTAGTAATATTATTGAGTCTGAGAATAGGATTTAAAAATTAAAAGCGTGTAAATATTGTTTTGAATTAATACCTCTTATGGTTATATTTATGTATGATCAGTGCTATCCAGTATGTGAGAGTGATTTGATATCCGTTTTTTTTTAATTCTTGTTCGTTCATAATCTAATATTGCTGTTACATATCTTGCTATTAAGCAAAAATTGCAAATAATATAAAATCTTCGAAAAACACATGGATCTACACCAAACAACACATCTTATTTGATGCCAATATGCTTTTATTTCCTTATGCTATGGGCACCTTTGGAGCCTACAAAGAGACAGTTTGATTGACTCTACTAAAGAGAATTCTCAAGACATAAGCTTAAATTTAAATATTTCGTAAACATACGGCTCCACTAGCAAATGTATGTGATTGAAATCCTACAATGTCATTCAGATTGTATAGTGGAACAATTGTTGATTTTTGTGCATGATTCTTCATTCAGTTACACAGAACTATAATTTCCAATATATTCCATTCCATGGCATGTCGTACTGAGACCACATAGTTTCGAATTGATTGAATTTCAAAGAAAAATTAAGTTTTTTGTCCTCATAAGTATAACTTGCTATAAATACTTTGAAATTTGTATAACTAAAAACAAATAAAAAATATTCCACTAATAATGATAAAATATTTATCTCCGAAAGTTTTATTACGAATCTCTTCGTTGTTTCGACTCTACCATTAGACCATCAAATATAAAAGCTTCTTTAATTCTACGTTCTATTTGTTAAAAAAAGAGACGTGTCACTCGCGCCTCCGTGATCTGTCCGGGATGAACACTTCTGCGATCTAAATTTCTATTTTAAAAGTCAGCAAAAAGTAGAAATCCATTTAAATACTCCGCATAAGTCACATAAATATTCCAATGAAAAACCTTATTCGTATAATTTCATATTTTTGTTCAGTACTTTCTGAAAATACGAAATTCTCTATTGTATTGACGGTAAAAAATTATGTTCATTGGAGGAGATATCTAGATTTAAAATAAGTTACTGAAATATGACACTGAATCTGGAATGCTAAGACCAACTAGTTACAATAACTTCATATCTAAATTATTATGTATCTTGTCAACTACCTCGCTGCTATTTTAAATTTCTGTAAATATATGTCCAATTAATACGTTTATCTTCACAAATATAAATATCCATGTTGGTTCACATATTCTCGTAAAGAATGCAACAAAATTACCATGTTCGTCCCCTGCTATTGAAATCAAGGAATAATACTGAATATCGATGCTAACATTTTAAATGAAGAATGAGTTTTTATTATTATTAATTTCCCTGAATTATTATAAGGAAGAAAAACAAGAAAGAAGGAGAAAAAGAGAGAAAGAAAAAAAGGAGAAAAAGAGAGAAAAGAAAAAAAGGAGAAAAAGAGAGAAAAGAAAAAAAGGAGAAAAAGAGAGAAAAGAAAAAAA
>NNCF01132197.1:32690-46458 GCA_002313205.1 Laupala kohalensis
GAAAGAAAGAAAGAAAACAGAGAAATTGATGAAATGTATATATGAGAGAATGAGAGATACTCAATGAAATAGAATATAAATTATTATTCTATACTATATTCTGGAATATTTTTCTCCTATTGGTAAATTAATTAACTTTACCATAATTGAAATGCAATGTTTTATTGTGTATCTTAGTCAATCTCCGTGAATACAACTGTAGAAAGAAATGTGTCCTTCCTACAACAGATATACACATCTTCTTCACTCGACTTCTGCCCCAAGTAAATGCTCATGCCCCATCAACCAGCTCGCACGCACAAAAGTAGTTGATGATGACCGTTTGATACCAGTTGATACAAGTTGATNCGGTAAATAACTACCCTATAACGGCACCCGCAAAACTACTCCCTTTAGGGCGAATTAAGTTTAATATGACTCAGATGCTCAGATATCTTCGTTTAACGAGCTACTCCTGGCAACGGAAAACATTCACTCTATTCTTCCTGCCTTAGCGAGTGGCGCACTATATCTGACTTCTCGACGAGTACACGCTATTTTCCGCTCCGAGATATTCAGACTCAAGCTGATATGCACTCTCACGACTTGGGACGCATATAATAATTAAGTACGAAACGCTGAACGCGAGCCAAGCTCCGCCAGAAATTTATTCGAGACTTCACACCAGATCCTTGAAGAACTTGCCTTCAAGTATATCCCGGAACCAGACGACGGAAATCTTCAAGCTCCGACGCCAAACACCGAGGAACTTCGCCCCCCCCGGAACGGCGCAGCTACAGAACGAAGATTACAAGACATCACGACCAGACTCCTCGCAGGAAACGCTTTCAAGAACGCTGATCCTAGCAGGTCGCCATCGCCGACGTTACATTTCCTGAGGGTCTAACAACGAGGACTGTCGCCACAGACATCGATCTTCAATAAGTCCAGGCGGCACCTCAGGTTCATTCACTGTATGTCATACGGTGTCTTTCTTTCATTGTTCTTTATCGTTCAACCAAAACAGGTCTACGCAATAAATTGTTCTAAGACCAAATTGGAAACCAAACATTTTATTTATTTTGTGAAAGAGGAGGTTTTGTCGTAAATCAACCAGATCTCCACCCTGCACAATTTAAACAACTAAATTTTATTTGAGTAACTTAATAAAAGTGATTTGTATTTATAGAAATCTAAAAAATGTTTTTTGAAAGATTACTCTATGTTGTTTTAAATTGCACGATTACAGCCAGAGGGTTATATCTAGGATCAATATATTTCTAAAATTATTGTTATTAATATTATTATTATTACTAAAATAAATCTTTAGTGTTATTAATTCATATTTTATACAATTGCTTTCCATCATTCTTGAACTGCGATTAACTTATAAGAATAGTATAAAAGAATTGCAGATTATGTGAAATTACGACAGATAATACACATCAATTCACGCCAATAAGCATTGAGTTCTTTACGCCACTGTATAGAGTTCAGAAATTATAGCAATATTTATAAGTAATTCCTGATTCGAATTTTAAAAAGCCCACACGATATCTTGCGATAATATCCAAATCTATGATAAAACAATAGTTTTAACAGTAAGACGCAAACTTTTTTATAGAAACTCTATCTCTTTCATATTCTCGGGGAAGGCGCAATGAGACACCGAATCTTGATATGTCATTTAAATATAGAGAATGATAAAAGTTTATTGAAGTTGAGAATATACAGAATATTTTTTGTTATGTGTAGCAGCATATTATCACTCAGAACTGCTACAATTATCACTATATATTACCACTCCATGCATGTTATTACTTACTTGCATAAATATTGCATGTTATCACACGGAAGACATTCTGTACTCAAAGATACCGAACGCAAGACAAACGACCGTTTGTTTACTCCAAAGAACGACAGATGTATACGCCTTCCTAAACAAGAAATGGTGTTGTTTGGAATTTACTAGAATGTCAACGCAAGATTTATTGACAAGAAATACGAACGCTGTTAGGAAGATTCCAGAACGGCGACAAAGGATTTTCTCGGCGAATCAGAAGGTTACCAAGGTAAAATTATTTTGTTGATCACAGCTAGAACGTCATTCTGACTAGAGACCTCCTGCCGAGCAGACCTCTTTGAAGCGCAGACCTCTGCGTCAAACGTTTATCGACGACCGGCTCACGGATAACTGAGACGAAATCCCTCGCCATCTGAGCTCGGATCAGTCAAACGACTAAGTGCCAGTACTGCAGCATATGAACGTAGTGATTGAACTTTGTGAAGTGGAACTTGCAGATTTTCTACAACTCAAATTCTTGAGTGCTGCAGGTTACTGCAAAAGCATTGTATTTTCAGGAATTGCAGACGATTTGATGTGCCCTGCTGTCGTTGGCACCAAAATAGTTTTCCACGTTATATGTTATATTTTTTTCTTTCTACGAGCATTCAGTTTTCGCTCACATTTAATAAGAATAAAACTCGTCCTTTTCCTGATTTTTGACTTATTTATTTTGAAGGAGATTTCGTTATGGAACAACGCAATTTCATCTTCAATTTTTTCACAAGAAAAACAATGTATTTAACCTTGTTCTAGAGACTTAAATTATTTCCAAATATGTGTACGAAAAAAAGGAGATTTTTTAAGTTCAGTTCCGGTGTGTTTTAAAATATATACGAAACAATTGTTTCGTGTTTCTTATTTATCTGATTTTTTTAAAAACTAGTTAAAAGAATAAGAATAAAAAATTGATGTGCAAAAAAGAGGTAAAAATTTATACTTTTATGCAATGACATTTTTATTTAAAAAATATTTTTTTGTACAAATAATGTTTAATTTTACGATATTTCTTTTAGAAATTTCTTGCAAAAAATGGATCTCACGATTCATAACGTTACCCCCATTTTTTTATTTTTTCCGGTCATGACGGCATGATTTTCTACGGTGTGGAGTTTCATCTCATGAAATACTGTTTCTAGTTGCCTCATATCATTTGCATGATCTGGATGAAATCTTGCGTCTGCGAATTTGCCAGCGAACGTTCCGTCAGTCTCCCGCTCTCTTGGTGACGGGCAGGACCGCATTGATCGGCGGCGAAGCCACGGAAGCGAATTAGTCTCCGCTTCTCTTGACGCCCGCTGCCATGCAACTGCTGCCGGTGCTATGTTGTCGCATTGCAAACAGCAGAACTTGAATGCGCTACGTGTAGCAGAGATTAGGTTATGGAAGAGCTCCGGGATCAAAGTGGATACAGAGAAATGCGAACAGAGATTATATACGGAATTAGGGAGGAAATAGAACGGAAATACGCGCAAATGCACTCACGAAAGTACGATTCTTGGCTATCCAGTTTATAGAAACTTGACAATTTCATCTTTATATTCCTGCGTTAATTACAAATACGAATTACAATTTGAATACCTTTCGCGTTTGGGGCACTTCATGAAACAACTATTTACAACACGCTAACGTTTCGGTCATCTTTGCTTTTGTCTTCGTCAGGGCTCCAACAAAATTTGTGATTGTTACAACATGCAGATACTCCATCTTACAGAAATACACAATGTATATACTATAAATATTTAAAAATCCTCCCAGGTTGCGTAGTACTTGGCGTTGCTGCTGCCATTCTACAATCTTCTTCTGAAGTGTGTACATTCTAGGTTGAGACCGTACTTCACACGAAGGTCTCTTCACTTCTCTACGGTCTCCGTCTCGAACGTAGACACATCTGACGTCAGCTGCTGAGATGTGAAAATTCTATTCCAATAAGCGGCTCCAATGGAACAGCCGAGCTCATTCAAAGCCGATCGCTGAAACTGCCAATAATTAGGAATTTTTGCGTAGCGTACCTGCGAACTGCGCAAAAGCTTCTAGCGTAATACATACATTACAATGTCGCTGTTTGCGTATGATGCTAGTTGCAGTTTGCTAACGAGAGACTCCGCGGAGGATTCTGGGTTGGATTTGAGAGGACATATGAGAAAATCAAATAAACGACGTTGTTTAAACAGACGGGTTTAATAATTAACTTTTACAGCTGTGATTGCCGAACTTTATTGTGCATGTCAAAGGAGACTTGTCTGCATAAACAAGCTAGTTCATTTGTCACAAGCTTGTTCATTTGTCAATCTCCAATTATTTGTTGAAGTTACACCAATATTTGTATATGCGAGAGTTCTTGATAATGTGTGCCGCGTAAGCACGTGCTGGTGTACTCGTACAACATTACCCACAGTATTTGCGTACCCTTGTACTTAGTTTCAGTATACAAATTTCACAATGATTTGAGTCAAAGGCACGCTATGCAAAATCTCCCTATTACACTAGTTCCCTACAAGTATATTACGCGGCCAACATCAAGAACGCAATGTACATGCCAAGGAGAGAGTGAGTTACACAAATACTCTCTATTATATAAGGTACGCACGTAACTGGAAATACGTGTGAAAAAGTACTCTGATGGGGATACATTCTCAATTGTGAATTTTCACGCAATTGGGGATACACATACTGCAAGGTAATACGAGATACATGCAACTTGGGATACATAACAATGCGGAAACGCATAAAACATGATATGCACGCCATACACAATACTTAATATATAAGAAATAACTCACATCGATTGATATAGATTAAAACTAATGGAATACAGCGCAAGAAAAAGTTACTGTGCTCAAATTAATTTACTCAAATTAAAAAATTACTCAAATTAATTTCTAATACCATTTTAATACATAATAGGTTAAAATACGACCCACGTTAGAGTATTAGTAAAACGTTTTTAATTTTAATTACACAACGATACCAGACGATGTTTACAAAAAAGAAGAAATGGAAGAAACTTGAACAATAAAAATGTAAATAAACATTCATTTTCAGTTAAATAACAAAAGTTGTATGAATGTTACTACATTGTACACTGAGAATACAGATTTGGAAATAAGGTCTTAATTCTGTGGAAGGAAAGGATTTCTCGAAATCTTTGGATAAGACATCCCATCCTTATAATTTGGATACAATAAGGTTGAAATGTCATATCTTAAGATTTGGATGTTACATCAATACGTTGGGATGTCACATCTCACATTCTAACTCGCTCTCCCCAGGGTAAAAAAATCTATCAGTAAAGAGTGGAAAGAAAAAAATGCTTGTGGGAGCTCGATACGCGAGAAGCATGCCACACGGTTAAGGGCCATCATTTGTCAAAGGGATGCTCCTCAACGCCCTTGAGAGCTCTTCCCCTTCATCTCATCCGCCGAAATCCTTCCAATTCAGATCAGCAAACATCGTATTTCGGAGACTGCTTCTAAAATATATGAAACTGATCCAATCCTTTTCCATTAGGATTTACGAGGGTAAGTCAATATGTATGCCACAAACGTCAGTTTCCCATACACCCCTATAAATTACGAGCGCATTTTTTGACAGCAGATGGCAGCATACGTATGCTTGTCGTATAGGCTGCGTGACATCTCGTAGGCACGCAGTCAGTCTGAGGCAGCCAGTGCACGATAGCGGTTGTTTTGTTCGAGTACGCTCACCCTCACACAGCAAGACCTACGAAGGAGATAATACAATCATTCTGTTAAGAACGCTTGGAACATCCACCGTACCAGTGATTTTCATCTGGCGTTTTAAGAGACGGTATGGGGTGATTTTGTCGAAAAGTAAAATAAATGGCAGGAAGTTACTTTGATTATTATTGCCTCTATCCAGTTTTGTGACTTATTTATTGACTTACCTACGTATCTTTTAAGTTGTACAGTCGTACCCCGATAAATAAAATCTCACGGGGAACGGCAAAAATTCGAATGATTGAGTGATTCGAAATATCGAGGTTCCATTTACCGAAGGTCGTCAACGGCAATTTTCGACTTATAGGTTGCCGTGAAACAGTGTACTGTGTTATTTTTCTACCGCTAATACTCTATCTTCTCACTAATAAATTGCTATACTGAATTAAAGATTATTCGAGTAATTTATTAAAGTTTGTGATTGATGAATGTTTTATCTGTACCTTGAATTCAGATGCCGTATTTTCAAGAAGTTGATCTTAGCTTTAATGCGATGTGAATTCATAAAAAGTACAATAGTAGACTGGGACCTTTACTGCAAAACGATTTCAAGCTTTTAGATTAATAAAAAACACCGGATTGTAGAAAACGATATATTCCTTTGAATTAACCTATTTAAAAAGTATTACATAGTCAGTGACATTTAAATAACGAATTCTTTGAATTGATTAAGTCATTCAGAAACTGTTACAACTACAAAACGTAAGACAAACTCAAAGGTACAAAATTTACTACAGTAGACTACACTAAAATAATAAAAATGAAGTTTAATGTTTAATCAATGCAAACAAGAGTACACTTAGTAAAATAAAACTAAACTTGTTAAATTATTCTTTGAATGACATAATTGTATCAAAATATTTATCAAGTTGCTGGTTTCAACTGGAAAATTTGTCATCACGTTCAAGTTATAGCAATTTGCTTCAAAAATTTCAATATATAAAGGTTTAACTGTTCGTTCCATGGATGGGATAATTCGAATTATCGAGGTCTTTGCAATACGCGTTTCGAAATATAGTGGTTAAATATAGAGGTGGAAGAAGGTATGAAAGTTGAAGGCGAATAATAAAAACACGATATGAATAAAACCAAATTAACAATCTGACAAACAGACGACGTCATTAGAATGCACGACATAAAACACTACGCGTAATAACAAAAACTGCTTAAAAGAAAAGCTTTTTTCATTATTTTGTAATAAAAAAGTATTCATTTATTTGTAAGTAGTTCTCATTCCTACAAGAAAACAAATACAAGGTAACTGAAATTAAATTAAAATTAGTCTCAACATCCCCCCCCCCCATTTCTTCTTAAAATTTGACTATAGCGTTCATCATCAATCCATGTATGCAAATACATTGTCAAATAATACTAAAAAGGAGAAGAATATTTAATTTAAAGTTAAAATATATGAATAAATCAACATTGACGAGACTAATAATATTCCCTTCATTTCTGGATTTCACCGACAACTTCAAACGAAAACCATGTACAACTTCTTTATCTTTTCATCTTGTATTGGGTAATTTAGTTTTTGTGACAGTGATGATAAAAATAATCACGTATAAACAACATATATCTATGGCTTCGAAAAATACTTCATTCTTTGCTATATGAGACCGATTTCGAGGGTTGTTGCTACAAAGGTAGAGGGGCAACAAAAAATTGAATAGTGACTTTTTCACGATTACTAGAATAGGGAGAGTGCTCTATGAATGCGCAGACGTAGGTTGCTGGGCGTGGTCCAACCCGTACCTTCCCCCCTCTCTGAATGCTCTCTTCTTCAACCGCTGCTGTTTCGAATCGACCGGAAGTAGAGACAGGCAGAGAGAGAGAGAGAGAGAGAGAATGAAGCGTCACTGGCACAGATACAGAGTTTCAGCATCCTATAGCTGTGCTTGACGTAGGTCAGGCACACGGCAAGGAAGCCATGTTCCTTTCGCACGGAAATCATACTACTATATAAAATCTCGTAAATGCGCTCTCACCTTGCCTCGTCACCACGGGTAAATTATCACATTAACGTAGATTCTGCCCTTGCAATAATGAGAGACAATAGAGTATCTGTAGTGCAGTACCTGAGTCAGTTCTTAAGCTGTGTGAGGGAGATGAGAGGATGAGAAATATGCGCTGAAACTAATGATTTAAATGAACCGTGATCCTACCGCTTCATCTTTTTCTTGTGGAGACGTGTTGAGAAGACGATCCAAGCACTATGCCAATTATATGTTGTTGTATTGTAAATAATTGTATTTTATTTTCATCTTCATTGTTATGACAAACCAGTATGTATTACTTTTATAATGTATTTCTTTTGTTTAAGTATCTTTTGTAAATTTGTTTATATCAATTGTATATATATGCTTGTCCTGACCGTTGGTTTTCCGTGGTTCCCAATGTTGCTCAATGAATCGATAGTTGCAATATACTTGAAAGGTACTTTGCAACTAAACTAAACTAAACAACATTAAGAAAGGATTAAAGGACGCTAAAAACACAATTTCGATACTAAATCACAAGAAAATAAAATTACAATCATTTTAAGTTCAAAAACAAAGATGGGCAAAATTAGCAATAAAATTGCAACTAACCATTCAGAGAATACCAGGGCATTGTATACGCAGTTCACGGCTCTACTTAAGGGGCATTTGGAAGGAGTACAAGCAAAAAACTCTCCTTTTATTTCTACATATTAATATTTTTTGTAAATAAATCTCCCTATTAAAAAAATAAAATTAAATATAATCTTCTACGGAGGTAAACGTAAAACCTTCAATAATGATTTTAATTTTAAATATAATTGTAATTATACCCTCCAAGTATATTTTTTTTAATAAATCCAGCAACTGAAATATGCCAATGAGATATATCCACTGCTAGGAAACAACTGACGCAGTGCATATAATTGTATTTATACCCTCCAAGTATTTTTTTAAAAATAAATCCAGCAACTGACATATGCCAATGAGATATATCCACTGCTAGGAAACAACTGACGCAGTGCATATAATTGTATTTATACCCTCCAAGTATTTTTTTAAAAATAAATCCAGCAACTGACATATGCCAATGAGATATATCCACTGCTAGGAAACAACTGACGCAGTGCATATAATTGTATTTATACCCTCCAAGTATTTTTTTAAAAATAAATCCAGCAACTGACATATGCCAATGAGATATATCCACTGCTAGGAAACAACTGACGCAGTGCATATAATTGTATTTATACCCTCCAAGTATTTTTTTAAAAATAAATCCAGCAACTGACATATGCCAATGAGATATATCCACTGCTAGGAAACAACTGACGCAGTGCATATAATTGTATTTATACCCTCCAAGTATTTTTTTAAAAATAAATCCAGCAACTGACATATGCCAATGAGATATATCCACTGCTAGGAAACAACTGACGCAGTGCATATAATTGTATTTATACCCTCCAAGTATTTTTTTAAAAATAAATCCAGCAACTGACATATGCCAATGAGATATATCCACTGCTAGGAAACAACTGACGCAGTGCATATAATTGTATTTATACCCTCCAAGTATTTTTTTAAAAATAAATCCAGCAACTGACATATGCCAATGAGATATATCCACTGCTAGGAAACAACTGACGCAGTGCATATAATTGTATTTATACCCTCCAAGTATTTTTTTAAAATAAATCCAGCAACTGAAATATGCCAATGTGATATATCCACTGCTAGGAAACAACTGACGCAGCATCTCAACACATTATTGTTCACCGGGTTGCATATCTTGCCCCTCGACGACAGAATCTGTCACTGCGAATTTATTGTGAGAATGGTGGCAGGTGTCGAAGAAAGACATCCACACACGTAAGCGACTCTTATGAAAGTGATTCATTCGCTTACAACTTGGAAGAGAAAGCTCTTCGCAAAGCAGTGAACCGAGGCAGTTGTAAAACTGATCGTTTTGGGATCGGTTTTATCTATTCGAGAACTGGACACCTACACTAAAAAACTCAAATAGTAATCATCAGAGGTGGGCATAACGATATTAACTTGGGTGATCATTTCAACGCGTCTGAACATCTACAAAAACTAAAAATGACCTCTCAGCACACAAACATAGTACTCTCTAACCTGCCTCCACGCTTCAACGTTCCATAAATAAACCACGAAATTAACCTGGCAAACATCTCCCTAAAATATCACCTGGCAGACACAAAAATCACATTTTTTGATTTACAACCACACCTGACTGCCAAGGACTTCACCCAAAACGGTTTACATCTGAGATCGTCTGGGAAACATCACTTCGGTTCTCTCCTAGCTTCACATCTGACCTCACATCATCCACCTGCCCCTTTACTCACTTCTACACCTCCTCCTGCTCCTATTTCATATTTTCCTCCACCTCCCTCTGCTCCTACCTCATCACCATCTCCTCCTCCTATCTCCACACCCATTTCTTCTCCTGTATCCATTCTTTCACCTACTGCTTCTTCATCTCCCACGTCCTCATCTATTCCTCCATCCACATCTCCTGCCGCCCCCATACGCAGTTACAACTTGCGCTCAGGAGTACGATGTGGTACAGTATGTAGGCTTGATCCGGAACTAGAAGGTGTACTAAATTCAAAGTCCTCTCCAATATCTAACGTCGATTCCAAATCGTGAATCACAAACTCTTTGCGAAAATAAAATTATAATATTTCATCAGCTACTTCATTTCAATGTTCTTAGTTTACTGATTTTTTTGTACTAGAAGAATGAATATAATGTAATAATTTATCATAAGACAAGTAATTAAAAAAACAGCCCACAAGAATTTACATAAACTGATATAACATGAGAGCCATGAGACACGAAAAAATATCACCGCTACAATCACTTATTTCAATTTATACTGACGCAAAAATTGGCAGTAGCTCAAAACCTCGTGTGAGTTAGGTCATAAAAAACTAGCCACTCCGCAATTTAATGAATGTGGTGTCTTATAAATGTAATACCTCAAAAAATGTATGTTGATATGCGTTATGCATAGTTTCATTGATAGAACTTGAGCCAGTCTAAGCTTTTTCATTAAAGAAGACTTCTATCCACAGCATTACATTCTTATGATAATGGAGAAATCCGTGAGATGGAAGAAGGATAGAAAACAAGATTACTTTGCTCTAAAAGCAGAAATGGAAAGGGAAGTAAGTAAGTATAAAGTAAGTAAGAATAAAGTAAGTAAAAAGTAAGTAAGTAAAAAGTAAGTAAGTAAGTATAAAGTAAGTAAGTAAGTAAGTATAAAGTAAGTAAGTAAGTAAGTATAAAGTAAGTAAGTAAGTATAAAGTAAGTAAGTAAGTATAAAGTAAGTAAGTAAGTATAAAGTAAGTAAGTAAGTATAAAGTAAGTAAGTATAAAGTAAGTAAGTATAAAGTAAGTAAGTATAAAAGTAAGTAAGTATAAAGTAAGTAAATATAAAGTAAGTAAGTATAAAGTAAGTAAAGAAGGAAGTAAGGAAGGAAGGAAGTAAGGAAGGAATTGCTGCAGTTCACAGCTTCGTTCAACTTCCGCATAATGCGCCGCATTAAAGATTCACCAACTTCGTGCCAGAGGATATGATTGCGTGGGTGTCCAAAAGGAAGAAAATAACATTGTAGAAAAACACCATACAACGGCAGTCGCAGACTGGGTGGTGACCCCCCAGAAAAGTTTGGGTTTCACAAGAGAATGTGGACATTAATTGGAATTTTACTTTCTAAAATATGTAGTATATAGAATGTTTTGTAATCGTGAAAAAAATCGAAAGCGAGATTTCGACGGAAATACCCGTTTTGGGTATCCTCGATTCAGAAAAAGTTGTTTTTGACATAACGTCCGTCCGTCCGTCTTTGCGTCTGTCCGTCTGTGCACAGCGATTCTGAGTAAATGGATGAATATATTTAATTTATATTTCGTTATTCCGGTAGAATTTACTTGTAGTCAATGCACGTGCTCTAATTATTTTTCACTTTAAAACAAAGGGGACTTCACATGAAGGCCAAAGTAGTCTTTCGAATATTTCTAAAAAAAATGCTCCAACGATTTTGCTTAAATTTTTTGTATGTAAAGTGCATTGCATCCGCATTAGCGGTATTTCGCTTGCAAGTTTGGTATAGACGCAGTAAAATAATTTCTTTCTGCTACACTTACACATTGGTTTACTGTTTCAAGAAGCTTAAATAATATTTAGCAGTGTAAATGGACCAAGCAGACGTAGAATACACTTTTCGTAAACTGAAATGAATGATATGATAATGATAAAATACGTAGGAGGACAGCGAACGCACCTCAGATACGAAAATACATCAAATGCTGCAGATGGAGAAACGTATATGAGAAAGTATCTGCAATGGTTTTTTATCACTAGTTTGATCCGTTGAAGAAACAAGTTTGCTATGAGATAAATAAATATTTCATTTCTAAATGTCCTCAATTCATATTTGGGAAATGGATGATAAATAATAAAAAACGAAAAAAGTTCCTGATGCTGTTGATGTCTAATCATGTGTCAAACCTGATCACAAATTCAAAACATAATTTTCGAAACAAAGAGACTCGAAAATATGAAAGCTGCATCCCTCAAACATTTAAGTTCCCATCTCTACATGTTTGTAGGAGTCACGACACATTTTCTATATTTCACGACTCAATTGGCATATTATCTCCGTAGTTGTATGAAAAGATTGTTGAATCAATATTCTTCCAATTTCCAGAATTGTCAATGCCTCAGTACTAATCTGGAGAAAATGAGTTTGTTTGGTTCGTTGTGCGCACTGACTCATCCATTGAAGCAAAGAGAATCATATTCAAGAGAAAAACTTGAAATATTGAAGGGATGATACTTATTAGAGAAAGAAATTTAAAACGTTGAACGATTGCTTGGGTATTGTAGAGAATCTCTAAGAACTCCTTTTTCAAAATACCGATTTTAAAGTGATCATTTAAATGTGTTTTTGTTAAGTATGACTAAATAATTATGAATCTTCTATGTAAACGTTGTATTTTTATAACAAATTATAAGGAAAGTTTCTACTGTATTTCTACCAACCGGTAGTCGCTAGTACAATACTTAGCACAAACGCAATATTTTATCATATAAATACCAATAGAGGTATTATTTCCTTTAAATGGATATTCAGTGGCTTATAAACTAAATTTCCCTGCCATTTCAATTGTAAGGTAGGCTCGAAGTTTTTGAAACTATATTTTCCACGATTGATATTTCGTGACCAATTCAAATTGCGGATTAAGCAAGCTTTCAACTTTCCAGTGTCTTACCCATATTTACCGAGTTGTCTCCCGGAAAAATAATGTGGAATATTATGAGTAAACTATTTCTTAGTGTGCGCTCCCGCACACCGGTTGGTCCTCTAGTAAATATTCTTCCGTAACAGTCATTTATTCCAATTCTTTGTTACAAAGCATTGGCTCCAGTTCAAGCAAAAGATGAAGATGGTGGCGATTTGCCACTCCCCATCTGCATGACGTAGCATCCAAATGAAGTGGAACAAACATCGGTGGATTTCACGCTGCAGCACATCGCATAATGAGCCTGTCGTAGTTGGAATTTAGCCAGAGATACGTGCTTGTCCCAGAGATTTCGCTGGACAAGACACTTGAAACATAGGCCTGCCAACTGAAGCTTATCTTCTTTTTGGAATTATACTCCTCCTCCTCCTCCTTGTCCATCTGTCCTACCCATGTTCAAAAGAAACTGGCTATGACATAAGAACCCAACTTCACTCATCATTTCGTTGTCGGTAACTTGATGGCCTTTTAGGTCGACAATTTCTAATATTTATTACATTTATCCTCGTTTAAGATTTAATCCTCGGTTTTGAACATTATCATGTTCTTCTTCTTCTTCCTAGCCTTTTTCCCACTTAATGTGGGGTCGGCTCAGATGGGGGTGGATATGATGCTTCTTAGGATTTTTGGCTGGGGAATACTCATGGTGCCGAATGCCCTTTCTGACGCACCTCCCCTGAAGCGGTGATTTATGAAATGAAATGGGTGTGAATGATTATGAGTGAATGTTGTGGTGGAATGATAGGCAGGGGAAACGGGAGAACCCCGAGAAAACCTGCCGCGAGCACCGCTCCGTCCACCACCTCGGATTCTACTTGGATCGGACCGGGTTTGAACCGGCGTCCCCAGAGGTAGAAGGCGAGCGCGTTACACACTGCGCCACGGGTCG
>NNCF01132197.1:46954-58085 GCA_002313205.1 Laupala kohalensis
ATTTCCACTAAGTATATTTAAATAATGAAATAAATCAAAGAAAAGACAATTGTTGATTCCACATCAAGAATAGCGTTTTTTTAAATTCCCTGTTTAAGTTAAAATGAAATATATATCTTTCCTCAAAAAAAGTGGGGAGAGGATCGTTGGGGGCGGGGATGCCGCCACTGTTTACTTAGTAGATAAAGGAATTCCATTTAGTATTCAAGGCTTCGTCTGTGAAGTGAATCGCGGTATGTATTGATTGGTGTCCCTGATCCTCGAGAAAAATGAACATTAGAGCTGCAAATGCGCGAGGACATCGTTGCAGCTGAAGAGACTGTACCCATCCAGTGGAAGGTTCAAATGAAGTGGAGTGTATCGGTGGCTGCCACAAGGGTCGGAAGGGATGGCGGCCAGTGAAGGAATTGAGGATGGTGAACTGATAGGACGGTGAGATGGCGGCGGAAAGAAGGGGAAGGTGACGGAACGCATGCCCAATCGATACCAGTTTTCTGTGCAGACGTCCTTTTCTATTGCACCGCTTCGCACCACTTCACATTGACATAGGAGCACAGAGTTCTCAAAAATGGAGTATGGCTTCAAGAACTGAGGTTTTCCTTTTCGCTTTATATTCGTACCTCAAATCAAAAAAAAAATACCGTATTCATTTATGTTTAACAAGCATGTCCTAATTCAAAGATATTTATAACAAGACCCACAAATGGAGTGTATTCTACAGCAAAAATGTTATAAATTGCAAAAACGATACAATTTTTTTAAACTAGAAAAATAACAAGAAAATAAATAGTTGGTCAAAATTAATGTAGCGAATTAATACCCGATTTGAGTCATGTCACACTCAGTTCTTACTTTCCAATTATAGAGAGTATAAGAAATGTATTGTTACCGGTCCAAAAAATGATTTTGAGATCTCTTCAGATCTTTGCGAATTGGATCCCGGACAGTCTTCTTTTTTTCTTCGAATTTTGGCGATCATGTCCAATGTCGTATGTGTGTGTGTGTATGTTAAGAATTTTGTTCCCCATTAACTAACGAACAAATAGATGTACCAAAACCAAACTTGAGATTTGACATTGAATGCATTAGGAATAGAAGCTTACTCTTGGACATCTCATTCCGACCTCGTTTTCGCAACGCGCTCCGCTTCCGGTTTCTTAAATTTCCAATTTTTGAAAATATGCATAGAAACATTTTGATTGGTCAGTTAATTCTGCGTACAGATTGCTAACCCGCGTTTCTGTACGTCACACCGTTTTCGAAATGCAGCGCAAAAAAAGGAGTCTTATTACGTAAGAAAAGAGAAATCTTGGGAGCGCTTTTTTAAAATCTGCCTATTAGGTTATTCCAAAGAGTTTAATGTGAAAGATAACTCATGCAATCTATACTTGAATGTGTAATTATGATTTAGGAGTTTACCTTGTAATGTGATGAAAAATATTTTGAAGCCGACATTTTAAATGTCATCTTGTTTAATAATAATAATAATAATAATAATAATAACAATAATAACAATAATAATAATAATATATCATGATTTCTTTTTTGAGGTGTTTTTCACTTTCATAAATTTTAGTGTTATGTAGGGTGTTGAGTGGCTTGAGTTTCTGTTATGAATTGTAATTGGAAAGTTGAATGGGGTGCACTCCAGATTTTTTGTCTGAAAAAATCACCGATGTATGAAGAACGCTAGAAAGAAACCTAATTCGTAGCACATCGTTGACATTTCGAAGGTTCCATAAACTCGTACTCGTGCAGAGTTATTGTTTGGATGAAATTGTGTAAATGTAAGTGTTCAGTTAGAGACGTTTGAATTTAAAGTCACAAAAACTCTTCCTGCTCCTTATGTCAAAATTTTTCTTTCAAAAAACGTTTCGATCGATTTTTAATTCCATTAAAATAGCAAAAAATATTAAAGCTGGTTTTTGAAAATGTGAACACTTATTTAGAAATAAAACTGAAAACAAATTTTAATAATTTGAATTTTTTAAATATATTTATTTGTTATCTATTTTTCGTCAATTCAAAACTGAATATTATCACACCGCTAGAATATAAAGCATTTAGTACATTTTAATCATAAAAAATTAATATAAAGGAAAGTTCGTTTCGTTTTGGAAAGTTTAAATGCGTTGAATATTTGTGGCTTATTAAGTGAAATGTTGGGGAAAATTAATGTGAATTTAGATGTTTCGGTCAGTTTTCCCGAAAGCTCCATCTCATAGTATAGTTGATAAGTTTAATTAATTGTGTAATTCCGGTAAAGTATGTATAATACTTTATATGTGAATCTCTGGCTTCGAATATGTAATTGGCGAACATTACATGACTAGTTGTACCAAATAACTGTAATTATATCGTTAATATGGCATATATTTGATCAAGTTATTAAATATTTCCTATATCCTCCCTGTGCACGTTCACTATCCTCCCGGAACCGAGTACTGTAATTCTAACACAAGTAAGAGATATTTACAATTTCTTTGGAAAAAGGCTTCCATTTTTCTGTATTTTTATTACAAATTATTTCATTTGTATAGTTTCTCCTAATTAGGCAAACAATATTTTATTATTTATGAACATTGATTTTCGCACAATAAATAATTTTCGCTAAAATCGTCAGGTTTTCCACCTTCCCCCGTTATTAGAGATAGTAGTCACACGTGCGGGGTAAGAAACTAAAAAAGAAAGCAGTAATATAAAAACCGTTTCGATCTCACGTCATTCGGAATGAACTAAAAAAATTTAGTATGACTAATGAATTGCTAAAAAAACGTACATTGTTCAGTCAACTTCCGGAAAAATTGATATTTATTTGTTGGTATTTAATCAACTATATCAAATGATTTATAACTGTTAACAGTAAAATAAATATCAATGGACAAGAAAAAGTGTATATCCCCTTACATACTTAATTTTAATCCCCTTACATACTTAATGCCGTCATTTTATAAAAGTTGCCATCCATCATATTAGTAATATTCTTCATCATCTCGTATTCTTCTTCATCATCATATTAGTAATATTCACATGTGTGAGTGAAATAAGACCATTCTTTCGTTTCGGAATTTGTTGGTCTACTAACGCATAAAATCCTATTCTTAATCTTTTTCACTTTTTCATTCTTTTTAGTCTGTTTCTCTAACGTATCTTTTGTGCTTTATTTAGCTTTATCCTTTCCCTTACCATTTCCATTTCCTTCTCTTCGTGTGCTCGTTTTCTTCATGTTTCTATCGTATTTCTACCTTCTACTTCTTTATTTGTCTGGAGTATTTCTCCCGATTTCAGGAGTAATGACCCAAAACGGTGCGGATAATTGTTTCAGAGCATTGTGGCCTCAGACGAATGGGACAAAAAGAACATCTCATCAAGCGAATTTCTGGCTTAAATTCAAAAAAATAATTTTTTTTTACAGTTTCAATAATATACAACCAATTATTTCAGGTGTGTGGAAATATAGTTGTAGACATTAGTTACTATTGAAGTAAGGTAGAAGAACTATAAGCAACACATTTCAACATTGTGCATATAAAAACAACCAAGATTATATAGAAGGACACAGAAGTGTATCCCTTAGCGTTTTTTGATTTTCCGTTAACATTTTGACAGTAAAATTATACCTCATATAAATATATGTAAAATTTGATTTCAGTCAAAATTTTCATCTTTCTCTTACTACCAGCATATTTTGTTACGAAAAGTTTTAACTGTGTTTAAGTATTGCTAGGAAGGATTGTTCTGTAAGATTTTTCTAAATAAAACAATATAAATTTATAAATATACGGTAAGAGAAAGTAGTTACAAACTGTGTATGATTACGTGGAGGACCAACTAAACTTT
The DNA here is from genome assembly GCA_002313205.1 of Laupala kohalensis. Lineage (NCBI taxonomy): Eukaryota > Metazoa > Arthropoda > Insecta > Orthoptera > Trigonidiidae > Laupala > Laupala kohalensis. Next base: position 50,795 of record NNCF01132197.1, read on the forward strand.
GTACTCTCCGGAAGCAAACAAGGGACAATCCCATCAATTCCAATCGAAGGTCCTAAAGCAAAGGCGGATTTAACATTTCTGCTCACACCTTAGACAGAATAAAAAATTAACTACGTGTTATAATATCAACATTATTTGGAATATATGGTAGCTATTAAAATAACTCTTAACTTCCTGATAAGATGTTATAATAAACCGCCACCCCTTGCAATAGCCTACAGAACCTGTACATAAAATCCGCCTCTACCCGAAGAAAAACTGGAGAAAAACCCGAGTCAAAATATTTTTCCTTTTTTTGAAGTTAAGGCAGCCAATTCATATTTATTTTATGCTTTACGATCCATCTACTGAATATTTTGTCAATCTACGAACTATGACAAACGTTTTCAAAGGATGTGAGGTTTCAAGAAGGATTTTTTGCGCCTGACGCAAGAGAAGTTAGGAATGTGATAGAAATTGAAAAAAAAATTTACTTCTGGTCCGAAGGTTTTTGTTTTTTTGTGTTTTTTTTGGTGTTGTATTGGGAACACAGCGTGCATTCAGATTAAAATTGTATTACATCATCACAATTGTTGTCTAACCTCTATCCTACGCTGTTATCTTGAAGTTCTGTAGCAAGTGTTGATTGACACACGTCGTCCATTCGGCTTATTTATTTTTCATAAGTACTTTAATATTGTTGCAACGCGTGTTTTATAAACACCTTAAGTTTACAACTTGAATTTATAGACATAAAGGAGTTACTTCCGTTATCATGCATAAAATGTATTCAAAAAAATTCTATTTTAAATACTGAAAGACAGATATCATCCACGTGATCTCTGAGGCTCCATACGGAAGCGATCGTTTCAGTAAGTACTTATGATAGATCTAAATTATTTAACGAGCAATTTACTTATAAAAAATTGAATCTGAGACATTTTTAAGATTTATCTTAACTCAACAATGTTAATTTTTTTTTTCACTTAAATTTCTACTTCGAAAGAGGATGATGAGTGTCATCCGCGCAATCTCGCCCGATAGAAGCCCGACCACTGCAGGAGTAGCCTCTAGATCCCTACAGTCAAAATTTATTTACAATTCTTCAACAAAGGCGATATTTTACGTAACAGAAATTCTCGTTTTCTCATTACTCTCCTGACATCATCTTCTGAATATTAAGTTTCATCCAACCCTTTCTTGAGTGTCATTCCCTTAATGGAACGCTTCAAAACTTTTGTACTCCAGTAATCTTAATTGTATTTGGCGTCGTTTCATTTACTTGCGATTCTTCACTCAAATTTCTGCATCAATTCTTGGGAGTGTTACTCAGTTGCCAAATCTCTCGACACCTCCTCCCACCCCACCACCTTCCTACTGCCACTGTGGAATCCCGCGCCCCGCTGACCCTCTTCTTCCTGAACGTTCCCATGGCAACCGCCGCTTCGTCGCCGTCATCACCTCCCCACTACATCCGTCGACGAAGCCCACCTAAGCACCGTCGGAACGCATGCCTCTCTTGTCTGCAAGTCTTCCTCACAGACCGGCATTTCCGCCCTTTGCGCCCGCGGACTCAATCGCTACTCGAAAAGGTCAAGACTCGAAGACGGATCGTTGAGGAACTCCAGTTTTCATTATATTGTATATACACTGCTTTCAATCGCAGTTTCTTTTGATACTCCCACTACCAACCCTTTCTTTTATATATTTTTTACTATTTGACTCCCAACTACTTCATGAAGCAAAAGTTTTCGAAATTGGTTTTCAAAGTAAAGAATAATGATTTCAACGTTTAAGTGCACCTTTAAGTGGTTACCCGATGCTTTTATCACGGACAACGTACACAGAAAATATTTATGCCTTAGAATTCAAACCTGGAATCGTAGGATAAAAGAGAAACCTCACAACTGAACCTCAACGACGCGTTTTTTCTAGTGAACGTTTCAGTATTACGTTTCTCTTATTTTAATTACATTATAACCATCACTCGTCTCTCTACCCTTTTTATTTTCTGGTCAATCTACCATCATCTACTTCCCCAAAGACGAAGGGTATGGAAAGTATTATTATGTAAGTTTTCAATCGCAAGATTAGGTTTGGAGTCCCTTACGCCAAATAAAGTTTTCGTCTTTAGAAAAGGGTCCATTTGTACGCCGAGATTCTGAAAAGTTGCAAAGGTTTCAATAGTTTGCAGTTCAATCTGATTCTTGAACGTGTTTTAGATTAGTATCACATTTATCAACATGTAGTTCCAAAAACAAATACATGAACACTTTTCTTAAACATCACAAATCAAGGACAACAAATCAATCTTCTCTGCAACAACGGTTGTCACATTCTGAACAGAATGTGTAATTAATAAGTATACGTTTCGTCCAATAGTAGTGAACAATTTTTCTCTATTGAATGACTAAGGGTAAAATCATCGAGGGATAAAGGTAATATGGAGAGATATATGTGCAAATAAGTGACGAAATAAATAATTGAATTGCACCACCCCATTAGGTTATTCAACTACTTCATACTTCGCGAAATTAATTCACCTCTCTATTTTTAATACATAGAGACTTATAATTTCTATTTAAATACAAATGACAGTAAAAACTTATAAAAGTTTATGAGAAAGGAATGGTTTTACACCACTAGCTCCTTATTCGTTATTATTGATTCTGTCATCGTATTTTGAAAGAAAATCGTTCTGTATCTTCATCAATCATAACTTCTTGACTCGTCTATAACTTGATCGAGAAATCAACAAAAATTCTCATTACATCAAATTTGAAAACATTTTTCTCGTAGCAGTATGTTGTGTGACAGGCAAATTATATTTTATATTAACGAATTGTTATACACCACTTCTTTCAAAGTACTTTATATTCAAGAACGATTTTGGTAAATAACAAACTAGAATATGAATCACACACATTTACCATGTGACTTCGCATTGCAGCTTGCTACTACATAAATTCTGCTCTTCTGTAAACCAAGAGGCAAATATTTGATCTAATTATTTCATATTTACATGCATTTGCAGTAAATTTCAAGTTTGACTTCACATTTATATACAGACGTTTCCAATTTCATGATTTCCGACGAACATATTATCGCTTCTTGTTTCACATTCGCATCCTCCTTCACAAGTGTTATACTATACTCTCCCATCTGTATTTATCATAATTTTCTTTAACAAACTGCATGCGCTATTTCATCTCCTCAGTGAAAAGAAAAAAAAACTCATCTTAAGCAAATTAAATGAGTCAGTTGAAAAAAAAAGGAAGAGTTTCATTTAATTTAACTTTTACATCATTTCAAATAGTATGAAGAAACTTTTATTATGCTTTATTTGATACAAGACGTATTACCTACTTTTCATGACAGAAATGCCTTGAAACATGTTCTTTGTTCTCTCTGACCAAGTTGCCTATGAAATTTGGCACATTCCTTCATATTTTGATTTTTTTTTAACTCATGAATTGTTCTATCGTAATAACCGGTAATTTAGTTTAATAAGAACACATCAGAAAGAAAATATAATTGCATGTTATAATTTTACTTGTAGATGGCTACTAATTTCAGAACGATAACTTTCGGTCAGGTGGAAATGGCGACTAGCCGAGAATCGAACCCGGGACATCTAATTTGATCGCAGGGGTGGTAACCACTACACCACCCGTTCGCTTTCCACAATTGAACACCGTTTCCACCCAGACCTAGGCCCCGGAAGACCTGAGACGCATTACCATACAGGAGATAAGTGACTATGCTGTGGACACTTTATTACCGTTTTCACACATACCTACGTGTTAAGGTTCGTTATGTACATATTTCTTCCGTGTACCACACACGTGGAGAAGATATGTGGAAATGGTGTACAGTTGTTGAAGCTGAACGGGTGGTGTAGTGGTTAACACACCTACGATCAAAGCAGGAGACCCGGGTTCGATTCCCGGCTCGTCGCCATTTTCACCTGACTGAATGTTATCACATATCTTCTCCACGTGTAGATGACACAAAGAAATAGGGTTTTTATTGCATTTCGTAGATCAGTTACTTATATATATATATATATATATATATATATATAAAATATAATATACTCAATAAGACAAATATTCTGTAAACGAATTCGTCCGTTATGAAGTAATATTGGTATTACTCTGACGTACTCTCTCCCCCTTAACCTATTTTTAGAAATTGTTGGCAGATATGTTGATTTCCCATTCGACGAACACGTAAATTCATGAACATGTAATCAACTTGTGAGTCAAAAAACACAGAACACGCATTGTGATGAAACTTTTTAGTTAATTTTAAACTGAGTATAATTTAATTATTTAATTTATAACCCGTAACATGCTACAATATAATGGAAGGTGCACTATTCACATAATTTTGATTAATTCCATGCATTAAAGTTACATAAAAACAATCATAGAAACATTCCAGGCATCAACCAATAAAACACAAAACTCGAGATACAAGTTGAGGTGTTTTTCTCAGGGACGCATACATAATTTTTTTTTCTTGAGATTTCAAACAAATGTTTTTGTAGACGTCCCAAGGTTAAGATGTCAAGGACATCATTCAGAATGCGGGTAGGGTAAACTTTTCCTGTGGAGGTATTAAGAAGTAATTTCATTCAATTTGTGGTTGGAAAAATTCCCATACTCTAAAAAGTTATTTCGTACAGTTATTATATCTATCACACTTCGTAAAATTGTGTGAAATGGTATGGAAGGGACTACTTAAAACTATTGAACGATGCTGGGTAAATTCAGGTAGTTTACAAAACAAGAACATGAAGGAACCATGTCGATAATATTTAAGACCCAATAAATAAATAAATTTCTTGTCAAAGATGCTGTTACAAACTGCATATGACCAAGTGCAGGACAATAAACAAGTTTACTCTCAGGAAGAAAACAAGGGACAATCCCATCATGGGCCTTAAGGCAGAGGCTTTTTTAACAGTTCGGCACACTCCTTAGATAAGAATAAAAAGTTAGAAAAGTTTAATAATATCAACACAATACCAAGAAATTTGTTATTAATAAATCAAAAAACAGATAGTTTACTTGTACGTAATTATGTACGTAATACGTAATATTATCGAACTATAGATTAATCGGAATATATTGTTTATAAATCGTAACTATTAAAATAACTAAATTCGAGATTAATTATTCAATAGACCTCTACCCCTAGGAAAGGCCGTGGAGAGCCTATGAATAAAACTCGTCTCTACCCGAAAGAAAACAAAAAAAACGGGTCAGCATGGGGAAATAATTAACACAACCGTGCCAAGGTTGAGAACAGATAAAACTAAACTTATATGAATAATAGGAAAACAACAAAAGAATGCAGGAATAGTTTTGCAACTTAATCATTTATTTTGAAAGTACTGAACTAATTTAAAAAACAAACATTTGATAGGAATTAAAAGAATTAATTGATTTTAATAAAAGTTTCTATGTTGTAGGAGTAATGGTGCAGTAAAAAGCTTTCAACCGCGGATTTGAGGAGATTCAATTTCGTAATATATTTTATGTCTTTTGGGAGGGAATTATGTAGAACGATTCCCGAAAGTGTCGTTGACTATGAATATTATGCCTCTTGCGAATATAGTGTTCGTGAATGAGACTGTTTGTACGAAACAAGGGTGAATTGGGTTGTATATGAGAGAGATTTAATTTTCATTAAAGACAATTTTAGAACACAATTTCATCATATAGTCTTATCGCCACTAAATAAAGATGTGAATTTGAACAACTCTACAAAAAACTTTCGTCTTCATTTTTTGTGGGGCTTTACGGCTCTTCGACATCAAAGGTCATTGGAGCCCTAAAACTTGTACAGGTAGGGAAAATGAAGTTATACACTAGAGAGAGCCAAAATGTCTCTCCCCGCGTGTGAGACTCGCCGAATAACTCAAACATACCCACTAAAAACCCTCCTGAATTACAACATACCAAAACATATCTAACAACATACATCAAAACATTGAGGACAAAAAATGAGGGGACGACCGAAAATGAGGAAAATGAAAGATACCCTAGCCCTAATAGCGTCGGGATCGAAAAGAACAAGAGGTGACCAAGGAAGGTCAGAAAAGAGAAAAGAAGGAGCCTAACACAAGTAAATGGTTTGCATTATTTCCTCTAGATAAGTATGTTTCTGCAATGAATAAACTTGTGGTTAAACAGATTCACATTCGAAAGTAGTGCCCTGAAACGACAACAAAACGTTCTTGCAGCAAACAATGAAACCAACAAAACACTTCTCCCATGTGCTTTTGTGTTCAGAGCACAAAGGAAATGCCAAACGCTTCACCCGATATATCTCAGCGACTCTTGTCTTCTTCGTAACTCCCGTTCTTCTTCTTGTACGATGTTTCTTCACTCCATCTCATCAGTTCTTGTCTTTTCTACACAAAGATACAATCATTTTCACGAAAATAGCGTAGTTATGCCAGTACTATCAAAATAACTCCTCCTTCATTCCTTGCTTTTACATGTCATCCATTTTCTATCATTATTTATGTTATTATTTTTACAAAGGACTGTCACATATTTCATTGTATCTCTTTAAAACATAAAATGCTTTAAAATATTCCACCTTATTTCGCCTCACTACTTCACACCCAAAACACCGGACACAAAATTATTTCATTCTTTCTCCATCGAAGCGGCCAAACTGTGTAGTAATTTAACTATAGTTCAGGGAATATTTCAACTGACGATTAGTTGCCCAATACATTATGATTTCATCTATTCTGGTGGTTGTATTAATATGAACAATATTCGTCTATTGGTCAATTAATTCCTGACTTGTCGTTACCTTCCTTCTTTTCTTTTTTTTTAACTTCAAAGAAATCAAGATAAAGATAATACTTAACTTCACTTTCACATCAATATTAACACTAATATTAATAATAACTGCAAATTGTTATATATGGTGTGCATCACGCAAACAAAAAATGAGTACAATATTTTACAAATAAATTACAACATTTTTAAAAAGTTCAAATATTATAATTATTTTAGTGTTTATAGTTAAAAAATGGAAGGGAATGATTATCGCAATACTTATTGTCGTTTTCTTGGAAATATTCCATCGCTTTCCCTGATTACTCCAGACGGCATACTGGATTTAAGTATATGTACTAAAAACAAAGCAAGACCGGTAGAAGGTACCAAATGGTTTGTATAATATTTCATTTTTTCTGTTTTTGGGCTTTATAATATTTTTGCCATTGATGAAAAACAACATCGACTGTTTGACCTCAAGGTATTCTCTTGGTAACTCACACACA
>NNCF01132197.1:58623-114320 GCA_002313205.1 Laupala kohalensis
TAGTAACAAAATAAGAATTTAAATAGAAGGAAAAATGATCATGGGTTAAAATATATCGATCCCCATGATCTGGGAGCCCAATTTGTAACAAAATAATACATTTAGAAGGGAACCAAAACGAAAAATGAGCATGGGTTAAAATGGTGTAATAGCTCGCACTCATTCACCTACGGCTAGTCATTTCTTCTCTGGGTTCGTGCCTGTATTTTAAATCAAAGGAAGAACACTGGATTCCTACAAAGGAAAACGCGACACAAACAAATTAACTCATTGATTTTAATCTTAAAACACAACCTTTTACATTCCCCAAAAGGACACATTATACACTGTATTTAATACTATTATTCTTATCAGAAACAAAACAAAAAAACCTTTGCGAAAATTACATTACAATAGAATTAGGATTCATTAACCCTTTTACGATCACTGCCCATAGTTCTCGGTAGATAAAAAAGTTCAATAGTTCAATGCTTGGGCTTTCATCATTTGTGAATAATTCACTGGTCTTCTCGCCACTGCCACTCTATTGTTGGATGCAACCAACTTTTACGTTTTACCTTACAAGTGGGCAGATCAATAAGTCGATGTGAAGAATGGAGAGCCGACTTCCAGACGTCACTTCAGCAGGTCATCAACGGTTCGGGTAGTCGCTCCAACAGGTGATGTCATCATTTCCCAGAAAACATCGGCTCGTTCCTCGAACATGGATTCCCCGAAGCTTCCGGGGTCCCCCGTGCGAAATACCACGACCGAACACCTGCCACGCTTTCGGACCGAATGAAGAGGTCAACTCGGCTGGATGTCTAATAATGTTGTTGTTACAACATAATGTTTAGCGTAGTTCAGTAAAATAGATTCTCGAGCAACTGGCTGGCACCGAATAATCTTCGAAAGACTTTAAACATGACTCAACGTCTGAGCGTCTGAGCGTCTGAGCGAAGTGCTTACAGCATTTTCGTTCGAGCTTCTAGTTATAAGATCCAAACGTGAGTCTCGACTGAAAATATTCTACGATGTGAGCTGTCTCCTTCCCAACGAAAAACTGCAGATGTGAGAGCTTGTCTGGACCGACAAAATTTCTAAGATGATATGAGAGCGATTTTGATTCTGTTGTTGCTTAAATGGGTTTTCTCCCACCACGTCGTCTTACCATTTCCACCCACGACCTAAAATTTTGAATAGTCACATGACTGATGTTTTCAATAACATCGAACTCCCCACTTCACGACGTCACTCGTCCGTGGTCAGATTCGACTCAATTCAGTACGCGCAGGGCCAACCCATGAACTGGATTTTCGAAGTTTCTGATTCTCAACGAACTTCTTTAAACCATCGTCTCTGGGCGGTTTTGGACACGGCGGCATTTAACATCAAAGACGTGGTTTGTTTACGTCGCCCGCCCTTTAAAACTTTCCACCCTATAACATCTGGTGGTGCGCCCCAACACTGGTCGCTGGGTGCTCCCCCACACTCCTACGCTTCTATTGTATTCCTTTAAAGTTGTAAACCTGTTTGTACCCTGGGTCACTACAAGTTTTAACTTGCCCTGACCGACCTCTTGTCTCTTTTGAAGATGTGCGAATTTCTGTTGCTTTTCTTTCTAAGAACTGCGTATTATGTTCGCAAGTCAAATACATTTCAACGGTCGAAAACTCTCTCTCCCTTTGTCGTCACCGCTCCTGATCGTGGCAGCCGTTCGCTTAAGATATTTGAACCGAAAATAATCAATTAAATGTGATTATTTATTGCACATTAATCAAATCTTACTATATATAGTAAGCTATTCTTCAGAATATATATATTATAGTACATATAGTATAGCTATTCTTCAGAAAAAATAATAAAGAAAAAAACCATCAAAGAAGGATAATTAAAATAAACAATTATACATTTTGTCTGGCTGAAGCAGTTTGTAAATCCAAAGTTTTTGTTGTAAATTAAATATGTAACTTTTCAAAAATAACACGTTAGAGATAATTTCTGACCAAATATAACTATATTATCGTAATCTATCTGTCCAAAGTCTTTAGTCTGTCCAATGAAGTGAGTAGAACAATTTTTATAAAAAGCTGCAAACAACCTTACTTGATTATAATTGGGTAATGGTACCCTCCAAGGCAGAGAAGGCCACTAAGGTAATATAAGTTGTCGATGAATACTTTTTCTGTTGACAATAACTTGGATTCTATTTCAAAATTATTTGTTAATTCTGCATATTTAACATTCACGTTCAATTATTTATATAAACTAATGAAATCCGAAGCGCAGAACTACGCGGTTAGTTCGATCTTGACCAAAATAAGAAATGTTCTTGAATAGAGATGATCCATGTCACGACGACACGACACGCAAATGAACTTTCCATCAAGGACACGAGTCAACACACTACACGGCTAATCGATAGTCTCTTCGTGCTCTAAAAAAACAAATCGAAATAAGTAGCTGGATGTTTCATTACAAAGCACAGGAATGAGATACCAAATGATTCGAAATTCTCTTGTCTAAATCTAAATCACCGATCATCATGCATTTTAGAGCATCATGTTTCTTTATTGGTTTTAAATCTAGAAACCATTAATCAACATGTTTCTTCAAAATCAATGAAACAAAATTTTAAAAAATAAATCATAATTGTAAAAACATGTCAAAACAACTATTATAAGCTTTTGATTTTATTACGAACGTATAACATTTTATGATTCATTTCTTTCATTTTATTATATTTAATCGGTTTGCTTCTCACACTGGTAAACCTCGATTTGGGGCGTCACACAAGACCATACAATGGAAGCGCGTAAAAATTTATTTTGTTGAATTTTTATACCGTGTAGTAAAATACCAAAGTTTTATATCATAGTTTGTAAATTTTTTACGTGAGTATACATGAAAATTCACTGTGTATATGAAGATTTAAAAACCAAATTTTAAACATGAATAGGATTTACTATTTCGTCAAAGGGATCATATCGGACGTCCAAAAAGACAGAAAATTTTCTGTATCAGAAACCTAAAAATAGTGCGTTCCACAGAAAATATTGCGATAGAATTTTCTCACATATACCACATTGTAAGTGATAAAGGTTAACAGAATTTAAGAAAGAAAATAGGAAAGGGAAGTTTGAAATTAAGACGATAAAAAGACACAGAAGAAGGAAGAAGGAGGAGAAAGAAAAAAATGTAAATTCTATGGGCAAAGGAAAGGAAGAAAAATGATGGGTATAAAAGTCACCCATGATTTAACAGAAACACCAACAGCTAGGTGTTTAAAATCAGTTTATTAAAGCAATTAAGACTCATTTACCAAAGCATATTGTATATATTTTAGTGTGTTACGTTTTCTCTCTAATGATAATCAAACAGCACAACGTATTCTTATTTTCTTTCGAATAAAAAATTCAACGTTCGCCTTTATATCGACTTTAAATTTAATATTGATGAATTGAGTACAAATACATAGCAGTTAAGAGATGTCGTTTGACGCTATTATTTTAATGACAAATAAATTAAACGATAAATTCAGTGATCATGAGTCACCAAAAATTGTGAGGATATCGACCACGTTTAAACATATATTTCTCGTATTTAATTCGCACTCAAATCAGTTTGTCATGGATTCCTCCCATCCGACTTCTACTGATCAATCATAGTATAAGAATAGAATTATAATAGATGAGGTGTAGATAGAGGTTGTGTAATTAAAGCAAATATATAATTGAAAACTTACGACCTTTTTTTGGGGGGGGACCTTTTTTAGGGAGTTTAAATTTACGCACAGACACTGAAGAATTATTTGTTTATACAATACAACATTATCACATGTTTAAGTTTCTGCTTTTTAGTAAACACATTTTGTGTTTATATTTCTGTTTATATCAAGTTCATTTGTCCTGTTATGTTTATTGTTATAATTTGTTATTACTTGGTCACCTGACGACGACGTAAATCCACATCAAAACGTAGTGAACTGTAAAAAAAAAAAAAGAAATATTATTCATCTATAAAAGATCGTAATTTTTCAATTATTTATTTACCTAGATCACATAAAGGACGTTAATAGTAGTAGAAGTTGTATAATTAATAATTAAATAATACAATAATATAGTCTACTCCGTCATAATCCTTTAATAAGCAGTAATATTATCATAACTGCAGTTTTGCCGAATAGTGTGTTTTAAAGCACTGATAATGTTCGCTAAGAGAGCGAAAAAACTTGTCGCTTTTTAAAGGATTACGACAGAATATACTATACCATTGTAGTATTTTATTACTAATTATCATGAGAAATTGAATTATACTATCATTCCGTCCAGATTGTTCTGATTTTCAATGCTTTAGACGAAAAATATCCCCCCAGGGGACTTACATCTAGTACGTGTTTGGCGAACACGGGGCCCCGAGCTGAGTTTGGCATTACTTCCACTTATTTGTGCCATGCTCCTTCCTTTCTCTTTTCTAACCTCCCTTGGTCACCTCTGGTTCTTTTCGATCCCGACGCTATTAAGGGTAGGGTATCTTTCATTTTCCTCATTCCTCTCATTTCTTGTCCTACCTCTCATTTTTTGTCCCCCTCATGTTATGTACCCCTCTCATTTTTGCCCCCCCCTCCATTTGATATTTTGATGTATGTTATGAGATATGTTTTGGTGTGTTGTAGATCAGGAGGGTTTTTAGTGGGTAGGGTTGAATCATTTGACGAGTCCCACACGCGGCGAGAGTCATGTTGGCTCTCCCTAGTGCGTAACTGCATTTTCCCTACCTGTACAAGTTTTTCGGGCTCCAATGACCTTTGATGTCGACATGAGCCGTAAAGCCCCACCAAAAAAAGAAAAAAGACGAAAAATATCGAACAGGTCAACTTCCACTGTATTTATTTTGACAGTTCGTTTCTGCCGAAGCGGATACAAATCCAAGAATTACAACTTCTTATTGACATCCGTTTCCGTCTTTCATATTTTTCTTAGGCGAGAGATCGTTTAACCAAATATCGGTAAACTTCACTCCTCGAAATACAAATTACACAAACATTAAAATTACTATAAAAATTGTAGAGTGAATAATAGATAAAAGAATAATGACATACAACTGATTCCAGATTGAGCACAATATAAAATTACTAGTTTCAAGACAATTGTGTTTTATTTGCACTCGTAATTAATAAAATTATACACATTTGTAAAATTACACACAATATAAAAGTAATTGTTAAAGGACAGTCAAGTTTAATTTGTAATCAGTTGTATGTCATAATTCTTGTATCTATTATTTAATCTCCCATTTTTATAGTATGCGTCTCGTAATTTAATTTTTTGAGTTTTTAATTTGTGTTCAGGGCGTAAAGATGACCAATGTTCGATTGACACAGCTCTCACCAAAGAATAAAATTTAAGAAACGGAAACGAGATGTCAATTAAAAATTTTAATAATACTTTATCCATTGACGCTTAACAAGAAGTAGCAAATTCAGGCTTTGTTTCAAATTTCAACCATCTTCAGCGACACTTTCGTTAATAAGCCATATCTGAGTAAAAACAAATCGTACCTCTGTTGCAAAAACCACATTCTTGCTAGACGTCAGTCCTGGCAAATACTATAGCAGTTGACACGGATCGGCACGTGGCTTCCAGTACGTAATAGACCTGCAGTGCTCGGAGCGAAAGAAAAAAAGGAATGAGGGACAAGTCTGAAGACCGCGTGGAAGTCGAGAAGCCAAAGACAGCATTGCGAGATTGCCGACTCTACATCTCGGTTTAGACGTGTCAGCAGAATATTAGTGAGTTTACGTTCGGATGGTTGCAGCCAACATCAACTGATTCGTATAACCGACAGTAATTGACATACAAACAGTGACGGACAGAGGGCTTAATCATTAACCTTTGGCTTGTCTGACACTGCCCGAGTTAAGCTTTTCGACGGTTTAAAGCAGTCATTGTGTGTGTGCCGTAGCATGCCGTCTGGAACGAGTGGAACTATGCTGGGCCATACCCCGCCACAGATATATAACACCGCGCTTTCTCGTTACTTTTTTTTCTCAGCGAGGACTATAAAATAAACTCGTGACAGTGTACAGCGAATCGAGGATCGAACAATTCCGCAGATATTTTTTGCTTTCTACAGTAACAGAATGTTCAGCAATTGTTGTTCGACGGAGCTTAAACATTTTCGAAATACAGGGGAAAAGGCAGGTTTTACGCAAGCAAGCGTCTTGGTTTTTTCGAGTGAGTAGCTATTTCGAGTGAGAATCAAGAACGGGCTAGACGCTCCTAAACGTTGCCGTAGTACAAGAGTTGAGAACCGAGGCGTCGTGAAAGCTGTGGCAAGCGATAAGGAACTTGACAAGGATGCAGAAGTATCTCTATCTTCGTCTACGCGGCCAGATGCCATAAAGGATGGCTGCGACAATAGTACAGTTTTCTGTTTCAGCATTACGTTCGTGCAGAGACATCATGATGGATTTGTGAACATAAACAACTACCAGATGACTGAAATAGATTATGTTCGTGCAGCGACATCATGATGGATTTGTGAACATAAACAACTACCAGATGACTGAAATAATTATTTCGAATTCATTCCGTATTCAGATTTTATAGTAGTATCCGATGACAAACGAGCAACGGCGTGTTGAGAGAGAGTCACGTTGAAAAAAAAATAGAAATAAAAATTGCCTCCACAGAATATGCAAAAAATCAACAAAAGTTAGCTCACNTGCCTCCACAGAATATGCAAAAAATCAACAAAAGTTAGCTCACAGCATTCATATATATTTTTGCACAGCAGTTAAACAGAATGAGTAAAAACTATATTTAATTCAACCACGTATGAATGTTGTTACTTGCATTTGTATTTAGGGGTCGCTTGCATTACACATTGCACAATCAAAGAAGAGAAAGGGAGATCACGGAAATTGTGGAATAATCTGACATTGGCCATGTCAATTTCGTAACGCAGAAAATAATATCTTAGTTTTTGGGGTTTGAAAGATAATGCATGAAATAACTATTTTTAGAAATATATTATACTTAGTTTTATACAAAAATATATTAAATTTACATATTATACTCTGTTGTTTGTGCTTTATATTAAATTTACATTTTATACTTTGTTCTTAGTCAGCCCTAAAACTCCAGTAATAATAATAATATATTTTAATACCAAAAAATATATATTATTGACAGTAACGCTTCCATTATTACATATAATACTTTGAAAAGTAAAAATTACGTAAAAGTCTGTGATCTCGAGGAAGAAGATAGGAAACCAATACGTAGCATACAAACCACCTTGGAATTGCCTAAATTAAAATACACGGAATTCTTTTTACATCAAATAATATTTACTTCAAGTCCGGGCCATAATTTTAAAGCACAGGTTCGAAACACGCATATTTTTATCGTAGTGGATAAATAATAAAAAATAATAAAAAATGTCGACACGTATCCATTAGGAATGATAAACAAGTAAATAAATGTCATGGACAAAAAGCAATACTAGTCTTGAGTAAGTAGTTTCCTGACGTAGTCTTGAGTATGTGACAACGCGCAAGTCAGGGACCGTATAGGATAATTCATGATTGTCATTTTTCAAGATACTCCTTGAAGTCAAAAATAGGCATAAATTTAATTGTTACCCGGAGCTGTTTATTAATTAAGGTATAAACATCACCTCTTTCGGTGTCGTCTAATAGCTACACGATACAATATCATAGCGTAGTTCTTTTGAAGTTTTCTTGTCACTCAGAGTAAACGGAACAAGAAGATATGCCAATATATGGAAGTCAATGTCATCTTTTTTAGAAACAATGCAAAAAGAACAACTATTCCCGAAACCTTGTGCTTCCGCGATGGAAAAATACTGCATTTTCTTTTCATGGTGAACTTATTCTATCGAATCACGTTTCTTTATCAATCGCAGGACTTCATGCGTAGGAAAAAGCAGAATGATAGTGTTCCACGGCCAATTTTCCCTATTTACACTCTTACTTCGAGTTTCCACAATAAGATGCGTATGTGAAGGGGTCAATCACTAGATGAATTAGTGAAGAGAGATGGTGAATGACAGGGGAAACGAGTGTCTCTCAATTATTATTTTTTTTGTTGGGTTTTACGGCTCGTCAACACCAAAGGTCATTGAAACCCTAAAAACTTGTACAGGTAGGGAAAATGCAGTTACGCATTAGGGAGAGCCAACATGACTCTCCCCGCGTGTGGAACTCGCCGAATGACTCAACCATACCGACTAAAAACCCTCCTGAATTACAACATACCAAAACATATCTCAAAACATTGAGGACAAAAAATGAGGGGTAGAACAAAAATGAGGGGAGGAGACAAAAAATGAGGAAAATGAAAGATACCTTAGCCCTAATAGCGTCGGGATCGAAAAGAACAAGAGGTGACCAAGGAAGGTCAGGAACGAGAAAGGAAGGTGCCCGGCACATGTAAGTGGAAGCAATGCCAGACTCAGCTCGGGAGAGTGTGTTTCGAGAAAATCTACTGCAGACCCGCAACGACCATCACGACAAATATATTTTTATCAACCAGGGTTTTCACTTCCGTGGCAATAGATAGTAAACAAATGTGTGAAGGAATACCACAGTCCAATATCATACAGTCGCTACATTCCATACAAATCCTTCTGCTTGCCTTGCAGCTGGCGACAGTAGTGCCTCTATCCGCCGGCGAGTAACATTAAGGTCCTCTTCACACGGAGCAACACACGGGTTTCACGCGGACTTCAAACGACGCAACGGATACTCATGTATCGTCAATTTGTATGAGATACCCGTAGAAAACTCATGACCACACACAAGAGTACAGTAAACCGATAAGAGTATCTTCAATCTGCCTCCTGTCTTCAGAGAAGATTAATGGCATAATTGAAGTGTTCGTGTTCTCCATAATTACGTTACGAAAAGAGAAGGTACAAAATAGAACATAACGCAATGAAAAGAAAATTTAATGTATAATGTGTCAGCTTTGACGAGCAGTTCAACTACGCAGATCTAAAAGCTCAGTCTTCAGCTAATACTATAAGAAATTATTATATTATAAAATTATAAAAAATATAGACCGCCCTATCTTTGAAAAATTATTTACTTATGTATATTAACAACGAATACTATTTGATTGTAAACAAATCTGTCATGATTAGAGAGTGCACGACATCAAGACTTCATGAACTAGTTTCTAAAATCGCACTTACGCATGAAAAGTTACCGCACTTGAAGAACGACTTTTACGAGGAAAGTAAAATAACGCTGACTGCATATAAAATTCAATGAAGTATATATAATCGAAGACTGCGTGTACAAGCCATAAAAGCATTTTCATATAGTAATTTTATGTATCTTCGACAAGGAAACAGAAACATTCTTGCTGTAGGAAATATTGCACTGGCAAAAAAACCGGTAATAACATCCAAATATCAAAGAATCCGATCCTAAAATGTACACCACTTTCGAAGATGTAGATAAGAAATCAGGAATGATTTGTCGTTTCACTGAACTTTCCTATGTATTCTTTGAGACCTGTGATAATGAGTATCTGCACGGCACCTTGGCTGCGACAATCTTCGAAATTGTTTCGTGACTGAAAGCAATTGTTTTGTAAACATTAAGTCGGTGAACACAAGATAAGCAAGATAAGCATCCTGAATCATGTTTCCCTAATGTATCTTGTTACATTGTGGTAGCTGTTTATTCTCATCGAAAATTATTTTATGAATTCAAAGACGATGTTCCTATAAAGAGTTTGGTATGAGAACGCAAAATGGTACTAGATTAAAACATAAATGCAATCATTCAATTTAATTTTCCGTTGCAAGCAGTCATTATCAAAGATTTTTTACAAATAAATATGCAGTGGAGAACGTTATTTATCCTATGCTACACAAAATATGCGTGATAGTAAATGAAACTATTTGGAAGTAAGAAATGCTCAGTTATCGAAGATCGTCTTTGATAAGTCTAAAAACTCTCCTAGACAAAACCAACCGCAAAATACATACTGTCATAGAGCAATCCCTGATGAACGTCTTGTTCACGTGCTATTTTTTCTCAATATGTAAGTCTACATACCAAACTTTCACTCACGAGAAACTTCCATCTAATGTCTTGGATAGAGGAATTTACTTGCGAAAATGACATAAAATTACACTGTAATCTTTCTGTTTTCTAAAAATCTAAATAATTTTTGTAATCAATTATAATTTAAGAACAGAGAGGAAATGAAAAGCACAACCAAACAAATCGTCCGTCATAATTTGGTTATGGAGAGATTTTAAAATAAATTGGGTATCATGAAGAAATCAACGGGGGTGATACATTTGGGGAAAATTGGGGGTGATACTTTTAACAATCTGAGTAGATCGTTCTCTTGGACCAGTTTCAATCAATTTAAGGAATGTAAAATAAAGGACGGAGGGCATAAAATTCACTTGCGTTGAGCCCTAAAGTGTCCAGATCATGCTCAGAAACTAGAAATAAATAAAAAATATGATTCTTTTAAGACGACTTTACTAAAAGTTAAAAATCAATTCTTGATAGATTACAACAATTTGAAATCACCGAATGAAACTGAATGGAGAAGAATAATTATAAGAAATACCTACACAATATTCATTCTAGAAACGCTCTGAATTAAAGTAAAACCATTAGCTATAAAGTTGAATAAGTGTACGTGTCTACTTCAAAATCAGAAAATGATACATCGAATTTTCATACACAGAACAGATAAAGGAAGATACAATAGTGAAGAATATAGTGGCAAATACCAAACATCTAGGAAACATGGACTTGCATAACACAAAAGAGAAAGAGACCTTCAGAAGACGTAAAAATATATGTAAATCCACCCATCTTCGAGGATTACCAAAACAAAAGGGTATGAAATGTTTAATATAACGGATTCGACACGTGAATAACGAGGTTTAAATTTTTCGTTCAATACAGAGTTTCAACGATGGAGTACATTCTATATAAGGTAGGACAATTGGACTGTACTTTAGTTCTGGCAAAAATCCGTTTACAAATTGATAAATTAATGTTTATAGAATGACACACTGACTACATAAAGCCGACTAACTTGCATTACCCAGTCTTTTTCTTTTAAAAAGCAGAGCAGTCCTAAAATTTATCACACTCTTGACTCAGCAATTTGAGTGGAACAGATAACTAATCCTTTTTTTGTGTGCGTAAGGATTAATGAAAACTCTTTCCAATAGCTATCCAAAACTATCACAACAAACTGAAAAAGTATTTTACTATTTGTACCATCTCTTTTTTTCACCTTATCCTTTATCGATTTTCAATCTTCAAAACCTACATGTATCCGCTACAGGTGTTTCACAGTACACCGATGAATCCTTTGATGCATTTTTTTTTTGTTTTATTAAATACAAATTTGTTGATATTCTGTTTATATTTACCGAGCTACTTTTGTTCTTAGGAGTGTGCTGAAATGTTAAATCCGCCTCTGCCTTACGGTCCAAGATCGGAATTGATTGGATGGTCCCTACCTTGTTTCTGGAGAGTAAATTAGTTTATTGTCCTCCACGTGTTCATACGCAGTTTGTAAATCCTTTTTTTTTATATAAATAANGTCGTGGACTTATGCACCACAACCACCATCACCACTGTTCTGTAGCGGATCCATTTGTAGATTGTTCGTCACCACCAGAGGGACTTTCGTTGACATCAAATCTACTACAAAGCAACCACGTGCTGAGGTGTTTCTTAAAATCTCATTTGCCCTCACCGAAATTAGAATCCCTTACAAGTAGCACCCATCCCCTCAGCTACGTTTACTCAGTGTCCACATCTTGGGAACATGGACATTGGCGATAACAATATTTTGGTATGCTCGTTGAAGAACTTTCCAGAACAATCTCTCATATTATAAGTTGCGACAATTGCCATCTAATAGGATATAGCGAAGTGGCATGTCGATTCTTTTCCAGAGTGACAACGCGGCCTTCTAATGCCGTGCGATTGCGTGACTGTTCAGTGGGTGTTAGTCACGCAGACAGACGCTCCTCTGCAATATGCTGTATTTCCTATTAATGTATTTTGTGTGTCGGAGAAATGATCATTACAATTGGATTACGTTTGTCAAAAAGTGATAAATTCGTTACACTTATTTAATTTAACACAATGCTCATATTACTTTTGAAATTATTATCTTAGAACTATTTAACTTGTATGACGCTAGGATTACATAGGAGCACTACTTAATCAATATATGAGGCAAGAATAAATTCGAGAGATGCACACATTTAACTCTAAATAATTGATCGAGTACGTCGAATACCAAAACGGAACTTCTGCAGTATGACTTTCAGAAATCTGTAAATTTTAAGGATTCACAAAAATTCTTCTTTCTGTTTTTATAACAGTACATTAAAGTGTAAATGGTGCTTTAAAAATTAGTGATACCTAACATCCTTCATTTGTCACCATAACGTGACTGAGATAAAGCAAACTATCACTCCTGAGAAAAAAATGTTACATATTATCATCAAGATTTCTCGATAGACGATCGATGTAATCCTCGATGCCTCTTTGACCTCTTTTTAGTTATTACCAGAACTGTATCCGATATTTTTTACATTTTATTTAATCACTATCGAAGGATTGCCCTGTGTCAAACGTTGTCATTACAGGATACATAGGTATCTCGGCTATGTGACCCGCCTAATGAACTTTTCGATAACAGTTTTGGAAAATTTGTTTTTAGGGCTCTGCAATCGAAAGTAGATTCAGTTGACAAATGTTGCTATGAATTTATGCTTCTACTATGATAAAGGAGCAATATATTAAGGGACAGATCTAGGTAAGAGCTTTCCTGTCTGGGAATGTGAGATCAAATAATGCGATTAGGAAATTTAGAAGAAGTCTATTAATACCTGAATACAATTTTATCTGCTTAAAACTACAAAATATTTTCATTACAATAGTGCAAAAAATGTTAAAAGTTATTCTGTTGTGTATTTTCTCTATGTACTTCAGTTGCATTCTTCTCAGACTTTGGAAAAATTTGTCAGTGTTTACTTTTAACAACTAATTATACTACTCTTTAAATAATATGCAACACCCAGAACAAATTAAAGCCACAGAACGAAACAGTCTACGTGAAATCCAGTGTGCCTTTCATTCCCACTGTGCGTTTATAATACTGAGCGAGGATATGCAATAGTGATGATGTCACAGCCAGCCATATATCGATCTGGCTCACAGCCCTCCATTCACAGTAGAACACATTAACATAACCATGCCAGTTTTCCCAGAATATTTCAGTGACAAGTTAAATATGAATGGTATTTTGTTACAATATTTCACAGTTTGATATACGAGTATGTCGTGCTTACTTGATGTATATGGAACGTAACAATGGAAATTAAATGTAACTATGCCAAAAAAGGTCAATCCATGGACATTATTGGAGACTCGCACGAAGAGTGAGCCTTCCAACACTGTTAAAAAAATATAACAATTAGTTCGATACATTTTTTACCTTGACAAATAGTAATAAGTTTGAGAATATATAAATGGTATAATTTTTTAAAATTCCCATTTTTTATTCTTCTTCAAGCATCATAATTAGAACACTGTCAAAATAGTAAAATTATAGCAGATCATTATTTTCTTGTATTTCAGATAAGGAGGCAATTAAACACAAATAAATCCCGATAATATTCTATTCATTTCTTTCTTTCATAGATCGTTCGAATCGAACAAAAAAGAAATAAAACATCTTTTAATAATATCATTCAGGTACGTAACAACGATAACATAACCATTATTTGTTTCTATGTTTATTATTTCGTTAATTCGTAAAAAATAACCTCTTTCTGTGGAGTTCGACAATTCAGGGGAGTCTGTCAGGGTGCTTGTCACGGAAGATTTTTGTCCCCCACTATGGAGGGTTCATACTCTGGAGTGTCTTAATGGAGTTCATCAGATTTATTCCAAAATACAAATGACTGTTCACATTTTTTATCAGAGTCTTTAGATAATTTCAGGGATTGCAGTATTGGTAAAATGCTAATGAAAATCATAAACATTTCGTTTTCATCATGTGATAAGGAAATATATACTTAATTCGATAAATTAAATTAATATTTCAACCCTTGTTTAATAAAAATTGTTGTTTATTCCGCGCATTTGAAGTTAATAGTCTCAATGAAATCTCAATATTAACTTTTGGGACAGAAAATTATAAAATTCACCAATTAAAAGAATATAAGTCCAACACCAAAACACATTCCTCAAATAGTCGTTAAAAAAGATGTGACGAAAATATCGTGAAAAATAAATGTTAAAATATTTTGTAACGGAAATTTTTTTTATCATTCCTATGTTCCTCGCATAAATGAAGATTCCAATGTTCGACAACACGCGATAGATTCAGTGAAAAATATTTTGTAAACATATTTGGAACGCGTGTTTTATTTTGACACTCATTTAATCTCAGAGTAAAAATAATATTTACACTTCCACGTTCTCGTAAACACATGAAGTTCAATGTTTGCGAAAATATTTATCGTATAAGCGTCAGACCGAATTTTATTTTATGCGCTTTAACAAACAAGCAAAAATCTGCTAGCTGATGAAGTATATTTTTATCTGTAAATGAAAGATTAAACGCAAATATGAGGTAATACACAAAGCCCGAGCCAATATTGAAACAACATACAACACATGTTTAGAATGAAAATAACGAAGTGAACTCAACAAATTATTTAAAATAAAATCATTGATATTATAATATAAAAAGTAAAAATGAATGGAACACGTAACATTAAGTGCTTAGTCCATTATCCTCCACACACGCGTGTGACGCAGTCAAAGGACATGCGAGAGGCATGAAACACGCGGGGAGGCATGGTGACGTCATGGCAAAGGTCATAAAAAAGGCAATCGAACATACGAGGCTTCAGTCACGAAATACATTTGTAAGTTTTATAATGAATTCGTACTTAATAGAAAAGTAATATCAAAAACCAACCACACCTATGCGTTCCTAAATTGTACCGAAGTCAATTACGAAAGACAATCACAATAAATAAAGTTTAAAAAACGAAAAACCACGCTTTTATTAGTAATGCACTAAAAAGTAAAAATAAAATTTATTCCGAATGATTTAACATCTCATTACTCTTAATTCGAAATTGTGTATGTTTCGTTTACCCGTAAATAAAAGTGTGAAGGGATATCTGTTGTACAATTCATCCGTTCAACTCTTTATCAGTCCACTACTGGGAACGTGTAGTTTCCCATATGCCAGACTCATTAGAAATCACCCCACACTTTTATACACAACGAAAGAAATATAATTAATCTCAAGTATGAGCAAGCGTTCGAAGGGATTTTTATCGACTGGAAAAAAGCTCACAAATAAATGTTGTTCTTTTACTTTTTAGTGCATTACTAATAAATGCGTGTTTTGTTTTTGTTTTTAAAGTATTAATTTAGTTTCAAATTTTAGTCTTAAACGAACTGATATCCAAAGTAATTCAATGCAGCAACTACTGCGACGACGAGAGGTTCGTAATATCGTCCTTGAATTTTAACCCATTTTCAGTGCTAGTCACGCTGAACAACTTAGTGCAAGATTTGTTTATGTACAAATATAGTGACAATTGAAGAGACTATATGAAAATCAAAACTTTGGGCGCCATCTGATGTGAAATCGATCCGTGTAACTCATATCGGAATAAGCATGTTCACAAGTTATTTTTTCGTGAAATGGTACCATAATCATCTATTCTTATACAAATCACACCTATCTATAAAATTGCAGCTCGATTGGAACCCTAGAAGTGTGTATCAATCAAATAGGAAGATTTTTTTAACATACTAACATACACAGTAACATGTGAAGCTAATGAGAGATATTTAAAAATACGATGACGTTGATTGAAGATCAATTCCAGTTGATCTTCTTGAATCCCTATCGATATTATTAAATCCTTATTGATATTCATTGAAAATATTTGTCATATTCAACAGTACAAACAATTCTGATCAAAACAAATAAAATAATATAATTTTAAATAATAAGTATAACTGAAACCTTGAACATAAGACAGAAGCTTGCGAACCATAAACTGCAATACATCCCCACTAAAAATGTGTGTCAATGTTTGCAGATTTAATGCTTTTCTTGAAATATTTTTTTAATTAAATCCAAAATTTGTCGGCTCTAAAGTACATTAAAAACCTTCTTCAGTGTTTCCTTCGTTTGCTTCTGGACGATAACCTCGATTAAAAAATATAATTTCTCTTTTATAACAGTAAGATTAGGATAAAATATTAATTTTCATATTATTGCTATTAGAATTAAATGTAAATTTGTTTATTATTGCTATTAGAATTAAATGTAGAAAGAAGTGTACTGGAAATAATTCAATTCAAATAAAACAGTTTAAATACGAAACACTGCTAATTTTCGAGTATTTGAGACTGAAAAAACATTTCGCATCAACTCTGTTATATGAATCATTCCTTACAGATACAAAACGTCGTATTGCAAAATTTGGATTTTAATTATCGCAAATCGTAAGAGTCAGCGCTCCCTTGCTTATTAAGTTAATGATTATTTTGTCGTTTATTTCTGAGACGTAAAAAGAAAATTTCATTGAATCATAGCTTGCGTCCTTCACTTTTGTAACTTCTCGTACTTTCCCCTCTCTGTCGAGGTGTTAGGTTTATATAACCTATATTAGAAAGATTTATCCGCTACATATATAACGAAAAGCAACAACGTTGGGGTTATATTGCGATACGAATCATTAATGCTGTGCTCTAGGTGAGACCTAATTAAGTGACCGTGCAACTTGCATACACACGAGAATGGACATTCATGAAACTTTGAAAATGTAATTTCTAGAATAGAGTGAGATAATTCCTAACAGACAGTTTATGGTGTATCATCATCATGGGAAAAAGCATCGTAAATATATATTTCATAGAAATGTTTTTACACCAAACAGATGTGCAACCAATATTTTCAAAATGTATTAAATAATAAGCCAAGCCTCGGACTTAACGGCCAATGGGACTGCAGCCGATGCTAGAACAGTCTCATTGTGATGCTGGTAGCAGCCGTAGATCAGTAAAGAGGATAGAATCACGGCAACCGGGGGAGCGGGTACTTGCAGATATTACCCACGTTAGCACGGTGGGTCCCAAGATCTCCATGCTTCACCAGCGGGGGTTGTTTTGCAGGAAGCACAACCTGCAACCACTGCCGCTGGTCCACAGAGAAGAGGTGTCAAATGGTAAAGTGAAATGAACAAGGAAGTCATGCGCCTATATTATTTTATTACGAAAATGGAAACTTAACATGACTGTGTTGAGACAGATACTGTTATGCAAGTTAGTGTATACATTTCCGGAGCTTGCGCCAAGACGACCAGGAACAGAACTTAGTTGGTAGAAAGAGAGCAATTCTTAAAAGGCCAAGAACTACAAAGAATTAAATGTCAGGTGAGCTGCCGTTTACAAACTGAAGCTGTGTCACACCCATCAGCATAAGTAATATTACGTATTGATGAGTCTTAAGTAAATGAACCACATGCCAATAGAGAGAGCAACGATCAGAACTCAGAGTTACCACAACACCCAGCCCAGATTGATGTCAAGAAAAACCTAAAAAATACACTGACCTGAGTGAAAAATCACAAAATTATTTTCATCGAGCAATGGAAAAACGGTATGAGGCAGACCCATGTCATCGCCCAAAAATTCATAGGATGAACGCATCTGTTAAACTAAGAATAATAACAAATCTCCTTAACTCCAGACTGACAGTGGAAGCATTAGCAGAAGAAACTAGACCTGAATAAGTCAAATTCATTAAATGGTATGCAGCAGTTGCTCTATATTCCAAGTGCGCAGGGATGTCAAACGGGAGTTTTCATTTTCCTCTAATGGCTTGTATTTCAACACTGTGAGAAATTATCTCCGCGATATTTATTCTGAGCTTCAGTGACAGTAACTTTCAAACTCTTTCCTTCTAGGTGATGGTAGGGAGAATGGAGATCCGGATGAGGCGAGGGAGCAAATTTTTATTTTATTTCAATACTATAACAGTGGGAATTTCCACTTTTCTGGTGCGCACATGGAAAATACACTAGAGAAAATAACGTAATATTGAAACGAAATACAAGAATAAGGAAATACAAAAACCTTTACACAATTATTAAGTACAAGATAATGAACATACTCTACAAACAAATAATAATAATAATAATAATAATAGCTAGTAGAGTGTGAGGTCACCCCCGCTGGGGTCCTCCTCTGAATGGATCCATTATTTTCAGCAATAGAAACGTGAGTTAAATGGAACCGTCATATCGCACAACTATATCATCTTAGGTACCAAATATATTATTCTAAAATTTTATTACGATTAAAAAGAAAATCCGTTGTAGATCGAATTATTTTTTTTTCATTTCGGTTCATTGCGCATGTCTTTATCGTTAGACATTACATGACCTTTTCCATTAGCATGTTCTTCTCTTTCTGTCTTTTCCTTTCCCACAACTCTCCTTTTTTGATATTTTCTTTCCTTCTAAAGTGCACTATTTTCATTCGTAATATCTGTCTTTTCTTTTTCATTTAATTTGTTTATATATTAAATGTAGAAGAGACACAAGAGATATATATATATATATATCTTCACTAACGTCCTATCTGTTTTGGGAAAAGTCATTTTGCCAATTCTCTGTGTTGCCCGTTCCCGTCACCTAGAAGTAGGTGTAGCATCTGCTGGCTGTCTACGTCTCCATCAAACCTTCTTCTATTTCCCATATTTTCTGTATGAAATGTTTACAGCACCTATACTTTCCTTCCGTATCTATTAATTTGATCAGGTCTTTCAAGTTTGGAGAATCTTCCTTTCTCATTTTCTTCAAATAACGACCTCTCTAAGCACCATACAAATCAAATCACAAAAGAAGCCCTACAATTTCTTTTTTTTGCCTACATAAGTTATTAACAAGGTACCAGACACTCACTGTTGTTAACACTCACATAATTGAAACTGGTCAATTACATGAATGGCCGACCAGGTGCGGCCGATCCACTGGCAACCAGCTATCGCCTGTTGGTAATACAGAATCATCGACTCAAAACTAACAGCCATCGCAGCGTACTTTCATTACGATTAGTGTTTCTTAGTAGTTTGTAGAACGATTCTTTTCTTTACGACAAGAAAATTAAAAATACACAGGTGCCAATTTCATTAATGGTTATCTTGTGCTGTAGAAGAGACACAACGTTTAGAAATTTATACAGAGGATTGAGAGAATATACTGACGAGTTTTGCAAAGAGAATGATTTCTTGTTTACATGGTAAGTTGGTTTAGTAGCTGCAAGACCATATTTCACAAAATGATTATCATTTCGTCTACAGAATATATGGGAATTAGTTTTTAGATAAGTTATTGTAATTCATTAATGCGCATTATGCCTGAATTCGCTTCAGTAATATGTTGATTGTAATAAATAAGTCTGTGTCCCTGCCAAAAAATACAGCCTTGGAATATAGTAGTTGGCACCAATGAAAAAGCCTGTTGATGCGGTTTCCGAAAGTCGTGCATAAAAGCACCATTAATTAAACATACTTGGCAACGTAGTCCATGTTCAGACATTTTTTGAACTATCATATCATTAGACAAGTGAAATTTGTGGACAATACAGTCTTTGTACATATGGAGTGAAATCTCTTAAATGTTGTGCCTCTTTGAACAATTACTTTAAACCTCATCGGTCAATTCACATGAACACCTCATTTATTGATTATACTGAAGATCACGAGGCAACACTTCCCGCCAGAACTTACGTAACATTACGTACCATTTGCCGATCGATCAACTTGTGACATCACGTATCGCTGTCGATTGGCAGATCGTTCTTGCTGGCAGCGCGAGTCTACAACCAGGAGAGTCATGGACTGGACACATGGCTCACTCACCGGCATTCGGAAACTCACCCATCAGTCAGCAACGCATGCCATTCACTTGACATAGCTCATCAGTGAGCAACACATCTGACTCACGCTCACTTGCTGCGGTCATCGCTTCTCACCTGGCGCCAGCGCGCAAACAGCGCACTTCTCCGGAGAGAGCCCCGACATGGGGACATTCTCATCTCACCATCGGTCGAACAGTCACCTCACTCTCACTTTCATACGTCAACCGACTAATCTTCACCTCATCATCTTCCGACTGAACATTCTGGCGCCATGCCACGACTTCTAGGGTCAGTACTCTCATCATTTGGCGCGACGCCGACGTCTCCGAATCGTCCTCGACGAGGCACTATGTCTCGTTTTACTGCCCACGAGCCGATGTTACGGTCAAGCATTCGCACCGCACTCACTTGGAACCTATCTGGTGCTTCTGACCATAATCCATTAGTACAACATGAAGCCAGCTCTTCGACCTCAACGAAAATCATAACCTCAACATCACTCCAGCTGTTCGATCTACGTCACGGCTGAATTCACGTGGCATTCGGAGACTCGCTACATCATGCCTGCGCTCCACTTCACCGCAGCGCCACATCTACTTTTAAGTATTGTATTCTATCACCGAGTTCATTATTCTCATGTTACTTACTTTTCATGTCATTAAATTGTTTGTTGGCAATTCAGGGTCTAAACAACATCTCATCTACCTTCCTCACTTTCCTTGAATATGTCTAAACATTATGGTCCTTCGAGCCCCCAGTGTGCAGCCAGTTTTCACGTTAAATTGTCTGTACAGTCCACTTGCACGTTTTCTTAAGTGGTGAGACACATTTCGGCGACAAAACTTACGCGCGACAGTTTAAAAGGACCCATTTCATCTCATTCATTTATAATATGCGCGAGTATGTCGCATCTTCACGCGCGACACGAATTCTGTGTAAAAAAAGGGCTCTTAGGGTTTGAATATAATGTTCAGTTTACACTCTAATCGATTCTAGTACACAAGAATTCCTTTAAATTTCTTTTTCTCAAAATCATTCAACGCACCTGGTCGTGGTCCATCTTAATTTTTTACCACCATGATCGTAGTCATGAAAACGTGGAGTTCAAATTGAAGTAGCTTGCGGATATCTATGAGTGTAATAGTTCGTGATGTGTTGGCACGATGTGTTGGCACTCTCTCTCTCTCTCTCTCTCTCTCTACGTTTGCTTGACGCGGAGACAGCGACAGTGGCGCTGTTATGACGTCTGCGACGCGAACAGCGTAACTGAATCTCAATACACTCGGGGAATCCCCGTTCGCATTCGGTGATGTCGAGGACATGTGTAAATAACTCACGTGTTCATTGAAACGAAAGCAAAATCGTTGTACGTTTACGAGAGATTTTTCCCTCTCAATACAGTAAATTTCCTTCATGCCTATGTTTAAACTACTAGCTGATTACTCAGCTTTGCCCCAGGTTTTTCATATACTGATCTTGTTTTTCTCACGAAAAAATATAATCTAACTATATTGTAAAATGAAAATACTTTTACTTACTGATTTTTAAAACATGTACAGCACCCAAACTTTTCAAATACATAATACTCCAACGTTAATACATAATATATTACTTTCATAATATATATACAACGTTATTCAAATACATAATACGTTAAACCATATCGCGGGAATTGCGTCGGTCGAATTTTCGCTTCCGAAGCACGACGCGGATGCACCATTTCATTTAAATTCTTGTAAAATTTAAACTATGCGTCGTAATTTTACGATTTAAAGACGTTTTTTATCTTTGGTAAAAGCACGAAAAGGAAAAATCTATTAAATTTGATGATGATTGATTTTTCCCTTCATAAATTAATCTCTTAAATATAAGTATTTTAACACTTCTATTTTTAATAACGTTTTATCGATAATATAGGTTAATTTTTGTCGACAGACATATGCTCTCGTGGACTGTTTTCTTGAACTCTGAGGCAAACAATTTTGCCATTCATAGTTGTCACTTTTTATCGTAAAAAATTTCTATTAAAAATATAGGTTAGCCTATGTTCATCCTTGACATATGAACTATCTCCTTAGACAATTTCATCACCATGAACTCGGTGGTTTAGTCGCGATTATGTAGCAAACAGACAGACTCACTTTCGCGTTACGTATGTATACATTAGTGTGGATTCAACCGGCGAGGATTAGTTTCTGAAAGAATGGACACAACATGAAGCGATGAAAAAGTGTCATATCTCATATTTTTCTTCTCCAACGCTCGAATAACTTCTACCACAAACAATCAAGGAAAAATTCCGTTAATTGAGACAGTTCCTGTACTAATCCTAAACAGCTTAAGGTTTAGTTTCGGTGAGATAGGAAGTCATACTTTGGATAAAAAGTTGGATCTACAAAAATGTATGAACAATTATAACAAAAATACTTTAAAAAATACTCAACTATATTGTAGTTTCTCTATCATTAGTAGATGCCAAGTTTCGTAATCCCGAGAGAAAAAAAAAAGTTCCAAAACTGTCATCACTAACAAATACCAGGAAAAGCTATTTCGTAAATTTCAAGATGAATCTACGTTTCTCTCTGGGTTCGTTGATATTTTAACTAGAAAATTAATGCAAATTGTCTTACGGTTTTGTGACAGGATGTAAAAATAACCTTTTAATAATATATCATTTCTATCGACGTCCCCATGAGATTTCGATGACGAATCGGTCTACTCATCGGCTATCGGAGGATGAAATAAGCTTAATTTCGTACATCTACTTTTCCTGTGGATCACTTTCTTTACAATTAATCCCAAGACATGATATTTTTGTTCTGATACTGAGTTAATGTTTTTAGAAAAGTATCCCGCTTCCCCTCCCGTCCAAAGGCAATGCGTGCAGATAAAACGCAGTCTGGACGTTAGGGAATAACCAGCAAGACCTCGCTCGGAGTTGAACCCCGATCCTCTACGTTCCATCCCTAGAGCCGTTCACTAACAGAAACACCGGACACAGCATTAAGAGACTGCTGCAACGAAAACTCCAAGCTAGTTCCTAGAAAGTCTCAACGAGTAAAAACCACTACACAGAATAATTGATCTTCCGGTTTGAAAGTTTGCTCTATATAGTACACAAAGGAACTCTGCAGAATCACAAGTTTAGAAGTTAAAGTTAAAAACTTTTGCCGACATCAGCATCTCTCTTCCGTAGAACTAACATCGCCGTATTTTGAATTCCACCACCGAAGAAGGAAGGTTTCTTTGAATGCAGAATGTGGAAAGAAAAAGTTATTCCGCTAGTTATGTTTTGAGTGCGATCAAGAATTCAATCAAATATTCTAAGAATTCGTCTGGGATTCCATATTCTTCTTCAAAGAAACAAACTGAAAACCTAAATTCTTAATGTAAGGAACTCGATCGAGAAAAATAACTATTACTTTTTTTAACGCGACAGTTTAAAATCCTAACGAGGTTGTATGATCACGAAAGAAATAAGTTTAGTCCAATTAGCTTGAAGACCATTCAGTCACTTTTGAAAATTATAACACTTGCAGTTACGCAACCAGATTACTCACGAGGTAAGCGAGATTCTTTTCGTACACAATATCGTCTTGTGAATGATATGAAGAGCAAACACAAGTAGGAAGAAAATTTGGTTTGTTTCTCAATGTTGTTTTTTTTTGCAACAATTTTTACGTATTGGACATGAAAAAATATGTATAAAATGTGACCAACAAAAGTTGCGATTTGAGTAACTGTAACATAAATGACTGGAGATCGTTTGTATAGATGAATACCATATGCAAATTAATCAATCATGAAAATAGTTAAAAAGTTGGAAATTTATCATCTCCTAAAATTACAGCCTCAATATTGTTCCACCTGTAATAAAAGTGATTTAAACGGAGTGTTTGTGACATAAAAACCAAAAAACGTTCTCAACGGACTCGTGTAAAGTAGGAAGAGACTCTTCTTAAGCCCTTTTGAAACTGCAGCGCGAGGTATACAAAAGATTGATTGAATACAATTACTGAGAAACAAATTTAAAAAACGTGATTGGTTTTTAGTAGATGTGACGCGAGCAAAAGACTCACTGCAGATCAATTTTGGTGAGTGAAGAGGCAGTGCATATGACAATCAAGTTTGCTA
This sequence comes from Laupala kohalensis, assembly GCA_002313205.1. Taxonomy (NCBI): domain Eukaryota; kingdom Metazoa; phylum Arthropoda; class Insecta; order Orthoptera; family Trigonidiidae; genus Laupala; species Laupala kohalensis. Next base: position 82,733 of record NNCF01132197.1, read on the forward strand.
TGACATCGGTAGACACATGTAGGGGTGGAAGATACAAAAAACATTAAAAAAATAAATCAATAGGGATAAAAAAAACTTTGTAAGTTTTGACCTTCCACAATTTGAGTCAACCGATTTCCGGAGGAAAGAAGAATCATTTATTCGAATTACTAAACCTACAGTCAACTCAAGTATTGAACGTTTTGAGTTTAAAGAAAACGAGCAAGCAACTCCTGGAACTCTTCTACCATCTCATAAAACATATAACAAGATGAAAAGAAAATACAATATATTTGAATTCCCTGCAGTGGGATTACAAAGGCTGTAATAAAACTGCTCCTGGCATTTGGCTGCCATTGAGCGCCTGTTGCTTGCTCGAGGCGCTGTTGCGCACGAGAAGACTTCCGTGACTTCAACGACGAGCTCTTCATTGATAAGAAGAAGAAAAAAAGAAAATGAAACCAAGAATTCAGTTCTCAAGAAATTACACTCCATTGTTTTTAGTTGTTCAATTTTCTCCAAACATACAATTGAAACAAATGAAAGTGGCGATGCAACCCATATCATGAAAAATCATTATTATAAAATTATTATTATTATTATTATTATTATTATTATTACTATGCCCAGCGTACTCGCCTTCTACCTCTGGTGACACTAGTTCAAACACAGTCCGATCCAAGTTGAATTCGCGGTGGTGGCTGAAGCGGTGTTCGCGGCAGGTTTTCTCAGGGTATTCATTCCACCACAACATTCACTCATCATCATTTCACCTCATTGGCATGTCATTCTTGTCATCCCCGTCATACGGAGGCCGTCAGGAAACAGGCGGTGGTCGTGTGCAACGACCAGGGCACAGAGGAGTCTCAAAGCGGTGTCGCCGAAGCAGCAAATATAGTTGTAATGTTGTTAGAATCTACTCCAGAGGTAACTCGGACACATCATATTCATAATTATTATTATTATTATTATTGTTATTCGCTAATCATGAAGAATTACTGACAAATCTACGTACATCATTTGGATATTGAAAGTGATAAAAATGTGTGATTCCTCACATAAACATCTAACCGGAATTTGACATGCATTTTTCAAGTGAGGTTACGATTCAATCGATTTCATTTCTTATTTTTGAATGGTTTGTATGAAAATACTTTATTCTACGTATACTTTCGTGAATTAATCTAATGAACTACTAATATGTTTAAAGACGAGTAAAACCCCCATAAATTTGCCCATGAAAGAAATGTTTTATTTGAATTAATATGTCTTACAAGTTCTTACAAATATATCTGTTATTTCAAAAGTAATAACTTGTTAATAAGTACTGAAATACCATATTAATTTAATTATCTTGTGATAAAAAGGAAATGTATTGTTTTTCATCTTTGTTGTTGAATTTACTTACTTTATTAACTTCATTTTTTATTTCAGATACATTTTACACAATAAATTAAAATTATTTTCGTACATCCATGTTTAAGTTCCACATCTCGAATAAATCTAGAAAACAGTTCAAGCCGGTTTCAAATACTGATGAGAAAAGAAAGACTTTATTTGACATATAATAGCAGAGTACTGCGAACATAAATGAATGCACGTGATCAAAGCATGATGTACACATTTAAATATACGTTAGATGGAGGATAATCTTTATAACGCTTTAACATAAATTCTTCAAGAAACAAGATAATTTGCTTCTGAGAGAAAAGTTTCTCTTAGATTCACAACAAACATATTCATTGCATTTTCCATGGTTTCGCAGACTGAGAAACAACAGAACTATCAATTGTCACATGCAACTTTAACATGACAAGAGTGAACCATATTATTATCATTATTAATAAGGTGTGGTAATAATAACGCAAGTGGAGAGAAAAATTATTATTATTATATTGCAAGACAGACACAGCAGATGACAAATGTAGGAGATGCAAAACTAAACAAGAAACTATACAACACATCATGGGAGGAGGCACTCTATTAACACAGATTACACTCACAGACACAATCAAGTTGCTAATATTATCCATCAGAAACTCTGCAGGAAGTATGGACTAATAGAAGACACTACAAGTACTTCCTAAAATCCATTTCAGAGAACAGCAGACACAAAATTTATTTTGATAGATCAATCCTCACCGACAAGACAATCCATCACAATAGACCAGATATTATTCTTATAGACAAACTCCAGAAAAGCACACACATCATAGATATTGCGGTATCCAAAAACCACAACATACAAACTACTTATAACAAGAAAATTAAAAAATATGAAGATTGAAATATGAAAATGTGAAGATATGAAAATGTGAAGAATATGAAAATATGAAGTCCAAAACAATGATGATAATAATAATTCATCTTTGTTTAGAGGCGAAGTTATAGTACACTTAATTAATTATCAATTACATTACATTAAATCCATTTAACATCATTTGAAGTAAAAAAAAAAGACAAAATCATATGCAAGAAGGAAAATATTTCAGAGACAAAAAGAAATCATTCATTCACCACCATTCATTCCTTGGTCTTCATTCTGATGCAACTCCGAGAGTAAAGAGGATCGCATTGGAATGGAGAACAAGCGCGTCATTGAAATATTCCTTGTACTAGTGTCAAGGTTGTTCCTCAATATGAAATAGGAACGGGTTTCGTGTTTGGGAATCGAGAGAAGTAAATTGGATGAGCAACGTGTATTTAGGTTATGTCCACAAGATTGAAATTGAATAAAACGAATAGATACCAGTTCGAATGATACGAGTGAATTTTTTTGTTGACCTTTAAAGGCAACCTAGAAAGTGACTGATCCCGAAGCACCATATGCAAACGACTTCGATTTATTTTAACTCCTCCGTCGATATTCCCCAGTTCGATTCACTGCATGTACAAATAACAAAACTTATCTTCAAAGCAGGTGCGTCTGGCAGGAAATTCCCACCACTAACCTGTAACGGTATAATACGATAGATCAAACAGAATTTCTAGGTAAGCGAAATTGAAGCGATTAATAGCACAACATAACCTTTAACTATTATATCATCGAACAATAACAAAACAAAAGGAAAATTGTTAATGTTAATTGTGACATTGTTCTCGATATTTTCATCTTCCACTCGCATACGAAATTTTTAGAATATGTATGATTTACCGCCAAAAAAGCAAACACAAACTGAGTGTGACAACTTGTAGAAAAATAAAATTATTTACTCTTCGGAAGCAAACAAGCGGTCATCTCATAAAATCTGGACAACGTGACCAAAGCAAAGATTTATAGGAATTCAAAATGATCCTTGAAGAGAGTATAATATTCAAACTAAAGTGCACCTCCTAAGAAAACATTTTAACAGACAAACAAACCTCACATGAAATATTTTTTATTATTTCTATGAGTATTTCTGATGTTATCTTCAATTGCTTTTTGTTTCTATATTTTGTACCTATCATTATAAATTTATACGATAAATTCATAGAAAATAATTTTATATCTAGTCCAATTTACTTATACTCAGTATCGAAAAAAGATATGTTTACATTTGAGTGACAGTATTACTTACTTTTATATTTATCTCAGCAAATCTGTACCATGAAAAATTATTAGTTTTTTTTTCTATTTTGTTCAATGTCGTATTCCATTAATTTGATTTAATTCTAGAAAAGTTTGAAAATTTCTATACTAAATATGAACTCAGCAAAATTTATGTTTATGACGTGTCTAATTGCACTGAGTTTAATTCTTGAGTTATGCCTTAAATTCATCTATGCGATGCACAGTACAGATTCTAATAATTCTTTTTACATCGTATATCTCCGACTATTTGTTCTCGTTTTTACTGACTCCTGACCTTTCAATCTCTTTCTGTACTTCTATAAAGTCTCATATTAATTAAAATCAATTGTAGTTACCTCGCTTACCTGAAGCAAGAAAACATTCTCAGCATATTATCCGAAACCAATTCATGTGATATCGTTGATTATGCCGACCGTATTGCTCGGTTTTCACGAAGGATTTTACCTCAAAAGTGTTCGAATTACATCAACTTCAAGGAGGAAAAAGAGGAAATTCCAAACGATCATCACGGATTACACCTCAGCATTAAACCATCGCCAATTATGGATGTAAACCAGCTGATTACCAGGTGTTGGTCGATTTTTCTTGGACTTATCTTCTTTTACTCAGGAAAAAATAAAATCTAACTATATATGTATAAGATTAAAATACTTTTACTTACTGGTTTTTTAAAACATGTACAGCATTCGTAATTATAAAAATTAACAAAAATACAAATTAATACAAAATTTGACTGTGTGCTCAACAGCATCTCAAGGAAGCCGCGCCTGACGAATTATCGCATTAGAGGCATGACTCGTCTGCACCGCTTCATTACAGTTCCCGTAAAATCTAATCTATTCGTCGAAATTTTACGATTTTAAGACGTTATTATCTTTGTTAAATATACAAAACAAATAATCCATGAAATTTGATGATGATTGATTTTTCCTTATTAAATTGAAGTATTTTAACGCTTCTATTTTTAATAACGTTTTATCGATAATATAAGCTAATTTTTGTAAATAGACTTATGCTGTCGCTGACTTCTTTTAGAACGAGGCAAACAATATTGCCATGCGTAGTTGTCAGCAGTCTGTAACCATCCAGGCAGCGTTTTTTATTTCGATTTTCTCGTCATTTATTGTAAAAAGCCATTTTTATCTTTCTTATCACAAGTTTTAAAAGTAAAAAGTAGCATGTGTTCATCCTGGACATCTAAACTATCTCTCTACCAAATTTCATCACGATCAGTACCATGGTTTATTCGTGATCAGGTAGCAAACAGACACTTTCACGTTACGCACACAATGGATTGTAAATTGACGCCATTGTCTCCTACGCATTTAAAAGATTGGTAATTTGTTTCTTATTCGACTTATGTCGTCATTTACACTGTTGAAAATTATATGATTCATATTGTGCATGGGAGGTCAATACTTGAGCCAGTTAATGTGGAGTATGGAAGTATGGATATTTGCGAGTGTGGTGTTCCCGAAAATACAATCAATAGTGAAATATCATTGTTTGTACCAGTAATTCATTCTATTTTATATTTACCAGCAGCGTATATTTGAGTAAATATAAAAGATCTAGTGTAGAACTAAAATATTAGTTGTGTATTATAAAATTACGTGTTTAGACAAATGTATTTCACTCACAAAGTTTTTACCCAGATTTTGACCTTCGTCAGGTGGTACATAAATAGTGCAGTATCCTAGTAATGTTATGAGTGAAATACAAGGGTCTCAAAATACCATAAATTTTTTTATATTTAATAATAATAATGTGATAGACGTAAACAGCTCAATTATACTTTTGTACGACTTGTATAAAGCATTATAGAAAATTATTATTACATTTTCTACGAAGAATGAATTTACTGAAGAAACAAGCAAATTCTGAAAATTCTTACAGTAATATAATTCTTACAATCATTATTCACTTGTGTCACTAACTCACGAACTACATCTGAGAGTGGTACTAGATCCGTTAGGAAAGGATTGCAAACTTACCTAAGCGAACATAATATTTTCCACAAAATCAACGAGTGATGCGACTAACATTCAGTGATGGATTAGCAGCGACACAAATCATTCAATCGATCACCGTTTCCGTCCGCTATGACTCATAATTATCACCGACACGAGGGGATGGACATGATGCATGTAGACTCTCCTTTGCTAGTTTGAATACTGCATCGAATACAGAACAGTTCCGACACGATAGTTTCCTATTAGATGCATGAAAAACATGCTGAACAGCAATACGTCATTATGTTAAAATGCGACGTATTGTATCGTAATTTCATCGAAGTTTATTTCTATTTTTAATGTGGAAGAAATTTTTTTTTTTTTGAAAAAGTGAAGAGTATTATTTGTGGTATATTTACTATTCTTTATCAAATCTATTCAACCGAAACAGTTTCTGCATTCTCTACTTCACTATATTTATTAACTTTATTTTCCATTTTATTCGTATACAATAATACATTTATTGTCAAAAAAGACGTAGCAAACTACGCATGATCACGTAGAACTAATTTACTATCTGGAATCAAGAAAGGGGCGACCTAGGGCCCCAGGACAGAGACGGACTGAAAATTTCCGCACTCTGCAAAGAATGAAAATAGTTTGCTGTGTGTTATAATATCAACAGAATACCAACACATTTGTATTTAAGAAAACACAAAAAAGTGAGTTCACATGTACGTATTATCATCGATATTAATATGAAGTATTTCACGATTTCGATGGACTATTAGTAAATAAATAAATAAATAAATTTATTGTCAAAAAACAGTACAAACTGCGTATGACCACGTGGAGGGGAAAAAAAACTAATTTACTCTCCGGAAGCAAGCAAGGGACCATCCCATCAATTCCGATCAAGGGCCCTAAGGCAGAGGCCCAAATATCTTAGTTCTAATGTTATTATTTTATATTATATTATCAATTTCCTCACTATTGAATTACCCACAGAATAACTATTTCTTTAGTCTCACCAAATTAGAATAATCTATTTTAGAGATCATGACATTCATCATTTCCTCTCCGTTCGTCTCTCTCACTCTTTATGTATTTCTGTCTCTGTGCGTAGGAGGGGAGTGTAAAATGTAGAAAAGTGGCAAAAAGAAACATTTGCAAAGAGAGAGGTACTGATGGTGACAGAATTTTGCTATCGGAAATCGATTACATACATAAATTAAACGTTGGCGAGGTAAAAGAGCTTATTTGTTACGTTCGTATGAACTCATACATGCGAATTCACCAATAAACGTTCCTTTTTTATCTTTTACTCATTTTACATTTTCCCCTTATATTGAGCTACAGATAAAATCATAGAATTCCCCCTTATCACACCTTTATCCCAATAGGACATACCCTCAATTATGGAAATTGAAATGGTAGAATATGAATAATTATTGAAAAACCCGTTGAGTTTATAATTAAAAATTATCATACTTTTATACTACTAATAAGTATCTGCAATACTCAATGATTGCCTAAAGTCATTTAAAATACACTGAACTCTCCATTATCCGCGGAATTGGGTAGTGCGGCCGCAACGAGCACAATACAAATCTGCAAATAAGCCTCAAAATGGCCAGAAATCGATAATTACGTAACAAATATTTTTTGCTTTTAATTAATAGTTAATTGTGTTTTATGCAAAATTTTTGTGTAAACACAGAGAAACAGAATTAATACGATTAAATTTTTTTTTCTACTATGACATTTACTTTTTATTATTATTATTTTTTGTTGATTGCTTTCTCCTTGATTTGTGATAGACGTTTCGTCAATATACGTTTGTTACAAGGCAAACCGTTCTGTTGTTTCTCGTGTACGGAATCAGTCCGCCCACGTGTAATGAGGTCACTTAGTGATACATTCTTGACCGCGAAGTACACTCTTTCTCATGCTGGCACTTCACTTGCCGTTGCGGTATTTGTGTAGCATATTTACTGCATTTGGCAAAATATGTGACGTATTCACAATAATTCAATATCACAAACATGACTTACTCACATACATTGAACGAGCAAATAACTCAATAATGCAAAATATGTTTTATTATACCAATGATGGATGTGATTTATTTGATTCCAAGAAATATTAATACTGTTTCGTATTCCAGTCCAAAGAAATGTTCCAGTACATATTAAAGAAATTAAAGAATTCAAAATTCAAAATATAGGTTACAAACAGAATATCAATAAGTCCCGATCACGCGCCCTCTACTGAACGAAACGCGGCAAACCAAGTATGGACGGTTCACATAAATATTTCTTTTGAGTACTTCGATGTGCGACAAAGAAATCCGACAAGAGAACGAATACAGGTGTTCGCATATTTGCGTATTTGCCACAATAGAGCATTTATAGCTAATACAGACAAATAGCTTCTCCACACTTGGCAATGTTGGGGCAAATGTGGCAAATACACAAATATGCAACGTCGAATGATGTGCCGGCATCACAATCTTCCCCTTCGATTGGAAAATGCAGAGAAAAATCTCAACCTTAATATTTGTTTGCCATTAATGTTAATTTTGTTCGTGAGTTGTGATTCATTTTCTGCTTTTCTACTATACAAATGACTTCATTTCGTTTTTTAATGGGCCTTAAGGGCTCGCCAACATTAAGGTCATTAGAGCCTTTACTTCATTTATCACAACATGATAACGTTTAAGGTATTATGTGCGTCAGAGCAACTAGGCTTAAGTACCCCCACCAAAAAAAAAAATGTTTTAAATGGTTGTTTGAACAATTCTCTTTACAGAGGCGATGAATTTTCATACCCTTATGGCGCAAAATTTTGAATTATTTGACTTTAAATTACTATGGGCTAATATGGAGAAACTTTCGCGGGATTATATATTTTTCATGTTCTGACAAAAGTACCTGCTTAACACAGCGAAAAAAAAAAGTACAGAAACATAGCAAATGGAAGTAGAAACGCAATGACGCTCAGATTTTCATACCTTACGGAACATTTACAAGAATAATTCACCGAAAACTATGGAAAATACTCTTCTAACGGAAATGGGAGCCACATTACGTGACTGAAGACTGCGACGCTTGTCAAGGAACGAGTCAAGGACAGTCCAAAATAACTATAAAGTTTTACAATTACAAAATAACTGTTCTCATAAGTATAAAAAATCAGTAGAATTAATTAATAATTAATAAGAACTACTCTGGTGAATATTTCCAAGTTTCGCGAAAAGTTGACAGCTTGACTTCAGTCTACGCGAATATAACGTCTTAAAAAAAAACAGTTTCCAGCACAGAAACTAACGGGTTCCATTGCATACATTATTTTTTGTTAAATGTCAGTAAAATTCATCCGCGAGCCGCGGATGATCCGCCCGAGGACAATCCGTAGTGTATTGTATTACATACAAGTTTCCGACAACTATCGAAGTGTACAAGTAAAGTGAATATTAGGCAAACTCATATTTCAACCAAACCTTCAATGATAATGGCTCTTCCTTGTGGAATCCATGCTTTTTCCGTTTTAGAGACATCCCCTGATACCAGCCATAGATAAAACACGGCCATTGGGTAAATGATTATGTATCTTCACGCGGGGTAAAGATATAGGGTTATTGCTCGGTAGAGCTCCCAAAAGTAAAATTTATTACGACGTTAAAACCTTTTAGGTGTTAGACCTTTTCCCAATTATTTATCACGAGAAAAACATCATTGATTACCACGAGTAACAAAATACCTATCCAAAAAACGACGCGCTACAATGTTAACAAACACGAATTCTACTTAACTTAAATAATCCTAAATTAAAATAATTTTCGAAATATAAGCCATATGTTCTAACTTTGAACCCTGGACAACACGTATTTAAATTTATTTCCTAATGTCCAATAATTACCTTGCCTGGGAAATCAGGTACAGCGAGAACACTGGTATCCAAAATTAAACTCGTGTAACGGAACGAACGTGTTAATGTGAATTTGCGGTTAGAATCACAATGCTGCAACAGTTCCAACTGGAATTTTTTTCCTACGCACTTGCTCCTCAATTATAGCATTTTTATTTAGCAAATACAGCAAAAAGTTTCTTTTCATTTCAGTTTGTTGCATTATGTTTGCTAAATATACTGTTCCTCGCCGAGTCGTTATTTTCCCAAGGGTTGATAAGCACTGGTTGAAAGTTAGTTCATGTAGTGGAAATACAGTGAATAACTTTCAATACTTTTTAGAATGTTATATTAATGAAAAATGTGCTAAATTAAATAACTCAATATTACTAATTGCTCGTTGTTTCTCTGTACTACCATACCAGTCAAACAACCAGTTAAAAACATTTCTTTTGCTTTCGGTAAAACGCGTCCGATTTTATATTGGTTAGTTTTCTTTTTGTGGGCACGATAGCGGCAAAACTTTTGTGACGAAGCAGCAAAAAGTTTTGATGCTTGAATCCATAAAAGGGCGCCAGTGATAGAATTTTGGTGATTAAAGTAAACACACATTTCTTTGACATTGAAACTTCAAATTCTATAGAAATTATCATATTTTGTTTGAGAAATTGAGCATTCACAAATTTTGAGGTACAACCCTTGGAAGGATGCTTTCAATAATTTTTTGTAGTGCACGAAAACCCTAACTCTGTAGTCCAAAACAGAATCAAAAATATTAACAGTTTGAGGACAATATACTGCATAATGTGTACCAAAGTTCAGTATACATTATAACGCGAAATCTAGTTCTCAGAATCAGAATTATGTGCGTAAAAATTGCATCGCGAAAATCAAGTACTTGTTTTTTATATCCAGTAGTCCTACATACGTTCTTGCACAATAAATTTCACCCTTAAAAGTCAAGTTTGCTAGAGAACTAGAAATTGCGTACGCCTCCACGATGACGGGAGGGGAAACACCTCAATGATGGCAAAGATGCGCGGAGAAAATCAATACAGAAAAGAGAATAAGACCAAAGAGTACCTTGTTTTGCGAATCCATACATTCAAGTTTGCCTAATGGCTAAAGGAAATAAATGAAAAAAAAATGAATAAAAGCATTCACACTTACAATTTAACTTAATTCTTGAACTACGAAGCATATAAAAATGACCCCAATCCCCAATTAATCTGCATAACTGAATTTGTACAGTATCTTCTCGTAAGCTTAAAATTGTTTTTACCGAGAGCTTCCTTTGAGGTCGTTTACGTACCTTCCAGAGTAGCGGTCACCAACCAGTGGTCCACGAACCACTGAAGATCCGGGAGAAAGTTTCGGTGATTCACAGAAAAATCTGGACATTAATTCAAAGATTTATTGTTCTGTTGAAAAATTTTGAAGTATAGCATAAACATTAGACGCTATAGCATTATATTATTTTCAAATTTTTAAACATGATTAAGAAACAGGAAACGAATAGCAAAGACAAAAAAAAATTCCGATATAATTCATGTCGAATGAGGTGTTGAAAAGATTCATATTTTGGACGAAGTACACTCAACAATCTCATAAGATATTTTGTGTAAATTGAATAAATATGTGTCATTAAACAGAAATTTACAATTTTCTCGTAACTAAGAAAGAACTTAGTTTTTTTGTGATAAATAGTTACATTTCATATTTTTTAATTAAAAAATCTATGGCCAATATTTGATAACCGTATTCATCTTTAATAATAAAAATCATTTAAATGTCCTCGGAATTTAAAACGATTGAGGTTGGGATCCGTGAGGCCCAAAAGATGGCAGATCCAACCGTTCTACATAGTAACATACCTAGGCGGGGGTGAGGGGGGCAGTCCGTCACGGGCCTCGAGAAGTAAAAGGCCTCCAAAATTGTATCCAGATGTAAAATTGAACATAGACACTGTAATTTTATGCTAACAATAAAATAAGAAATATATTATCTAATTAAAAATAACACTAATTTGAATATTTTTACGTAATCCTTTAAGGCGGATCCAGACATTCGTCATTCGGCGAATCTGGAGCAACAGCTCGCCAAATAGTGAATAGTGTGGATGGATTGCTTGTTCTTTGCCGCATCACGAATACTGGTGCTCGCCCTACCCGCAGCGTGCTGGTAGCAAAGGAAGCCGAGCAGTGGCGAACATTGGCGAGTGATGCTCGCCATTTGGGATTCGCCGAATGGAGCCGTCTTTACACAGTACGCAAACACCTTGATGTGTGACGGGAACAGGGGACCTCCAAAAAGACTCCCGCCCCGGCTCTTATAACATTTAAGGGCTCTATTAGAACAATGACTCACCGTAGCGAAGTCGAGGTCCAAGCGCCGTAGTGCCAGAAGATCCCTGCGGCGCGCCTCGGCCGCCGCATGATGAAGACGCGGCAAAGTCACGTCCGCCACCGAGCACAAGGACACCACATCGTCCTCCAGCTCCCTCAACACGCTGCCCCCGGCTCCAGCACCACCTCCGCCCCCGGGGCCCGGCCCCGGCTGATGCGGCGGGCGCCGGTGGAACAGCAAGGGCGTGTAGCTCGCCATCGATGCAACACCGCTTCGGTTATATTGACACGAGTTAAGTTATACGGATGACACCTTTTTACACTCCATGCAATAAAAAGCTCAAGAATTGGAACAATAGTTATGATAATATTCAATATCACACGTCTTGAAATTATTCTTTTTTTCTGAACAACTTTAAACAATATATTAGTAAACAGTAGAAATTCAACATCCAATGTTCGCTGTAGATTCGTTGCACCGGAATGAATACACGGCGTGATTCTGATGTAGTCTGTNAATGTTCGCTGTAGATTCGTTGCATCGGAATGAATACACGGCGTGATTCTGATGTAGTCTGTCTCCTTTAAAATTACACGTATGTTTTTTTTCTTCTTTCATTTAACGCACGTGACGTGTAATACTGTTATCCACTTTTTCTTTTGTTACGAAAGGAGAGAAGTACTAATTAAACACTTTGTTCAAATACACCGTTGATTCGCTATTGAACTTCAAAGAGCTTCCACATATTACATTGCTCTGAATATTGAATAGTAGTCAAATCTACACAGCACTAAATCCTCTTTTGTGTAGTACATCAAAAACCCTTTCCTTCAACACTTCCAACACACGATACTGTCAAACGTAAAAACAAGTAAATTACTATTCGCGCACAATAAGAAATATTGTTTCTGTCCGCAGCGGAGTCCGATTTGGACACCCGGTCACACGCGGCTTCCGCGCCGCCGCCGCACGCCACGCTGACAGTCGCGACACTTCATTTGTTTACGCGCGTTAGCAGACAGTCGTCATGGTGACCCTGGGCGGGCATTCGATGTCCATCGGTAATAGTGGTGGAAGGGGTAACTGTAACGGTATCAAGCGGTGGATGGGATAAAGGAAGGGGAAGACTGAGGAAGGGTAGATGTTGGTAGTACAGGCGTTTCAGCTAACGGATTTTCAAGGTCACGGAATCAACTGATTGATAGGTTTAAAGAGGAGCCTGTAACGGAAAGGAAAATATCGAATCAACACTAAAAACAGCAAAGATAAAGATACTTATGGAAGAGAAACAAGAGGAACAATATAGGGGTGAATGACAACCAGAATTAATGCTACACATGAACACAGTTCGCAGAAGGAAATACCTCTACATTCCTCCAAATACTTGTCGTGTAGCTACAGAGAAACTTGCTCCAGTTGTAACATATTTCCTCGTGGTAGATGACGTTAAATGTCACAGAAGTTGACAGCTGTGACAACAACGAAGTTGACATGAGCAATGCGAATTATTCGCGCAACGCGTGATGCCTCCGGGGAGCTTTAAAGTCAACTATGCGTCCTTGTCCTAGTGACAGAGAGAAAACTTGCAATTGCAGAGGAATCTATCTCATACAGAAATAATAGACGAAATGCTATACATACACATTCATGAAGATACTGTTGTATATTCTTCTAACTAAACATTTCTAATCACCATTTATTTAAATTATACAGCGAATAACTATGAAGTCACAATAGTTCGACGTCTATTAGTTGTCTCAAACCACTACAAATACCTGGAAATAAATTTCGAGTTCACTAAAATGTTGTGGCTATCACAGTTCCTCTTTCGATGACACTGAAATATGTTCTCTCGCGTAGTGATTCGTGCCATGCACAAATAACTGACCACAGTCTCTGAATGCTGAACTGGTCCCTGTTGTGGAATCACTGAGCTACATCGGCGATGCAGGCGGGCGGCGCGGGTCGCGGCCGACCACTGACGGCTGTGCACAGCGGTGGAGGGCAATGCGGGCGGAAACACAGCGACGAGGGAGGTGGCGACACTGGGCCTTCGAGACGAGCACTCTGGACAAAACATTGTCGGACTGATTTCATTGGCGGCGATTCCTCTCCGAAGACAAAAGAGACATTCGTTAGTGTTTTGTTATTACTGGGAAAGTATCTATTGTTTCTTTTTCTTTCGAACGCACTCGGTTCATTGCCTACGCCTTCTAAGTTCTTATTTCTTCTAATTTAATTACATATGGATTGCTACAAATTAAATATATTCTAGGAGAATACGTTTCGTATATTTCAGAGCCAATAAATGAGTTTACGAAAATTACTTTTTTTCACTCATAGTGTTTCAACAGATATTTCCCATTGAAACAGTTTATCAGTGAACGGAAGTATTGCAGAAATGTATAACGGAAGGGGGGACGGGGAATTGAACCTTATGAGATGATACACAAACCACTTTTTCCACAGCTTGTAAAAAATGGTATAAAGTTACAGGTTTTAATTTATCATGGTGCCTTTACAGTAGATTTTTCGTTTTTCTTTATTAATGAAGGGGGTATCTAAATAGTGAAATGTGCAAACAAATATTGTTTATACTCATCGTTTGTAGATGATGGCCATGAATTAGATGGGAATGGTTTAATAATTATGTTTAGAATGACGTAAAAGTCTCTGCGTCTATTTTACTTCAAAAATATTTGTGTGTTCAGGTTGTCGTCATCTATTTTTTAGCTTCTTATTCAACTGATGCATCGCCTACAGAATTTCAAATATATCTTTCGATTCATAGTGCCTCAATATTTCAAACTCTAATCGGGCCGCTAAATCTGCGCGTAGGTAGGTTGGTACCAACTGAACCAGTAACTTTGCTATCCCTTATGACAACTTTTGCGTCATTTAATTCAACGCAGAATAAGGTAGCTAAATTTTGATTTATCTAGCATCCATATGGGCACTTTCTATTTAAGAACAAACTAGGGTATCTATAATTTTTATTACGAGAGTAATTCTATGTTTTAGTAGGGTACTTTCCAGATAATAGAAATACTACTGAGTAGAACATTCTAATATTTTATCTTTACTGATGGACTGGAAATACTGTACAGGATATAGGACATATTTTATAGGGCATAGGTAATAAATTAGGTTGTATAGGTCATAGGTTTGTTATTGTACGTTAATATTTGAAAAATCTATTTTATGAATTTAACACCATATTATTATATTTTATTCTTATTTTATCATGTATTCTTATTTTACCCTTCATTTTATTTTAACGCTATAGTTTTTAATTTATTTAAATATAGTAATGACCAGGATCATACACATTTAAACGAATTAAGATGTTGGTAATATCTCCAGGTAGTTGTGCATAATTTCTTTGGTTTTTCGATAGTATTTTTAAACGTGGTTTAGACGGAAGGTTTGATACAGTCTCTATTACTCTCGCAACATACATGAAGTGAAACACTTCGGATCGCTAAGAAAAGTGAATTGTTAATTTATACCCTTGCAAGATCTCGCTCCAAATTCTTTATTAAATTAAAGTCTACACGGCTCGACAACTAATTTTACAGTGCCAAAACTATAAATTAAAAACAATTGTAGTAACTCATTCCACTACGGAAAACAGAACAACCATCGTTTTATACTTACTCTATTTTTATTAAGTGATGCATCAGCCTTCACAAAAGGGACAAAATTCAAGTTAAATTTTCAATGCTTTGATCAGTGTAAAAATTTAATTAATTTCAAATACCGTATTATATCTTTAACACCTTTAAATTCCGATCGTCAAAATAAATTAAACAATTTTTAATGCAATGAAATAACATTCATTCATCTCTCATGTATCGTATAGGACTGAGCATGAGTACTTAAAATATAATAAAATTGTAATATTAATATCCTAACATAATATTTAAGACTAACTTGGCTTTCATTTTTCGTTCCAAATTTGAAATTATGATTCTCGGATCTTATTTTTAAATTTAACTACAAGCATCACCAAAATTTTGATCCGTTTACTTCGGACCTTTTACATAAATTCGTTACATAATTACCTTTTACGTTTCCTTAACAAATATATATATATATATATATATATATATANATATATATATATATATATATATATATAAATTGTAGCTCATTATAAAGCGAAACTCCAATCAACAAAATAGTATAATATCATGTGTTGTAGCCTATTTTGTTTTGTGTAGTACTGCAAAACACAAACTTTCTTATCTTTTTTTTCCCCAATCTTGCCTTCAGAACGTCTCTGCAATCAGTCGGCTGAAAAGACTGAAGGTCGCAAGAGCTCGAGACGAGATAACAGAGATTGTGGAAGATTGCAAATTCTCAGAAATTGAGCTCATTCGTCATAGAGTGACAGTCATCGTTAAAAATTAAAGAGTAAATAAATCTGGGGAGAAATTATTTTGGTGACTACGCAGTTGGCGATCACATAGTAGCCCTCAAGTTAACTCTCCAAACGTGGTTTTGTGAAGACTAAAAAGTGTAATATCTTTGTAATTATTCGTTATAACCACGATACATCCACGAACAAATATTATTATAAGCATAAAGACAACAACAAACTCGAATACTGTGTTTTTGCGAAAAAAGTTCTGATAATTTTGTTCGGTTCTAAAAGTTACTGGAAAGTACAAGAAGGAAGATTGAAATCGATTGATAATGGTAATACGGATAAATTCTGAGTACACACTAAACTTTCCAGCACTGTGACGTAAAATCTCCCAGCTAACCAAGCGATTGATTAAATAAAATATAAAGAATAAAAAGAACAATAAAATTTATTATGCAATACCAACAAGAGAGGCAAGTAAACGTTTCTTTTCTGGTCAAATGTTTTTTAACTTTGTTTCATTGATTTCAAAAACTCATGTTGATTGTAAAAGATAACTAGATTTATAATAAGAAACGCAGTCATTCAAAAATAGCCCTTGAATATTTAGTATACGTTACCATGCTAGTTTAATAAATAATACGAACAACAAAAACTATTTTGAGCAATAATGATAATTATATTGAAAGTACAACCTTTTTTCATTCTTCAGTAAACACCACCTTATTGACGGTTTCATTTTCATTGTTGCACCATCTTATTGCTGAAAACGAAAAGAAAAGAACTAAAACACGTAAAAAAACGAAAACAAATTTCCCTTTTAATCAGTTAGTAAATATTCATGTTGATAAATTAGCAGTTCATAATTTCCTTCTGATGTGTAAGTTGAGATATTTATCAATTAGGTTATGTTGAATGAAAATGGGAGACGGGACCGGGGGTCGAACCCGGGCCCTTGAGCTCAGCGAGGTCATGCGCTTACCGACTGCGCCATCCCGTTCGCCTCCTGGGCCTGACTATGTCTCCATGAATCAATTCTTTGGGTTTCGCAAGTTGAACGGACCCAGCATGGCGCAGTCGGTACGCGCATGAGCACGCTGAGCTCAAGGGCCCGAGTTCGACCCCCGGTCCCGTCTCCCATTTTCATTCAACATAACATAATTAATCTGTTACCCAAAGGAATTTGGAAGGATGGATGTACGGTTGCAAAGATATGTAAAGCACCGAAGCAACATAGGTCTGGAATTAGGTGAGGCGGGCCCTTGATCGGCGGAACGGGCCCACGCTCTGTCGTCAAACCACGTACAATGAGCGCAGCGAACCTTGTACCATTAAGCAACCGCAGCCTGTAGAACAATATTCCCGGATGATTTTAAAATACTTTTAAAGAACTACTTTCTTCAGTGTGTGCGAAAGTAATGTTTGAACTTGAATTTGGAATATTTACAACACAGCAATAGATATTTTGTACATAAATAAAAACATAATTTTGTGGTCAAGAAAACAGTTACAAACTGCGTAAAATCACGTGGAGGACAATAAAACAACTCACTCTCCGGAAGAAAGCAAGGATCCCATCAACTCTGATCACGGACCTGACACAGAGGCGAATTTAACATTTCAGCATACTCCCAAGATAAGTCAAAAATTTAGTTCGGTACGTGGAGTAATATAACACAATTCTAACAAATTAGTATTAATAAAACACAAGAAAGTTATTTCACAAGTACGAATTATTACAACCTCTAGATTATTCGAAAAAAAAAGTTTATAAATCGTAACTATTAGAATAACTCTGAATTCGAGATTTATTAATTGAATAGACACCGCCCCTAGACAAGAACCTGGAGACACCTCTAAGCGAAGGAAAACCTGAGAAAAAACTCTGGTCAGGATGCATCGCAACCCATTCTTTTGTAACCTATATTTTTTTGTCGTAATCTTTACTTTGATATCTATTGGTAATTATTTTGGTAAATGACACACTCACGATAAGTTTTTATTGTTTCGTAATTAGTTCTGCAAGTTTGTTAGTATTGCATAATTGTTGTATGATACACTTATAGCATAACATTGGACTTATTATGTTCGTTGTGGCGCCGAAAAGGTGGATTACTTTGATATTCGTAATGATTTTCGCTGAAGATGCCCAATAACAACAAATTAAGGTATTGTTGTTATTAACTATCGAAATGAAATTGAAAATAAAAACCGGGCGTAGTTTCTCTTTTGGCCAGTATTTGCACGCGGGTGTGCCAGTGTGTAACGGAGGCTGAGGTGGCACCTCCCTTGGACCCGTCGCTATGGCGTCGGCGCAGACCCTCTATCCTCCCCCGCCACCGCTCCCACCCCCACTGCAGAGCAACGCTCACCGCCGCTGCCGCCGCCACTCCGTCTGGCTGCATGAACCGGAAGCGGAAGGGGAAGAACGACGCAGCAACGCAGCTAACAGGCCCCGCGGCGGAAGAAGAGAGGCGCTACGTCAATCGGATTAGGAGCGACTCTTTTACAATGCTAAATAAGGGGTGTTTTAGGAGGAAGGACTGAAATCAAGCTGAAGAAGTAATATGACTTTATGAACTCAGATCGAAAAACAGAAACATTCCGAGGCCGGTGCTCACAAATATACCTAACTATAAGCTGAACCGAAAGTAAAATTCATACAAACAGATAAAGACGCTCTTAAATGTATCAACCCCACAGGAATACTTGACCTCGGTTAAATATCCCGCAACATTCGTCCATCCCCTTCGGTGGCGCAGGGCTAGCATGCACGAATCACTCAGGGTTCTATCTCCCCGGCAGGCCAGAAAAAAAATGTAGCTTTTCACTTCAATGTGACAATTGAAAATCTGTCACAAAGCGAACCACCCTTTTTCTATCCACCTGCAACTACTCCTAGTATCTCTAACTCTTACTATTACTAACTCCTATAGCACCTCCACGCGGGCCGAGTTGTTGGTACAAAACACTGCAGCGGTTCACCTAATAACAATAGCCCCTACCACCTACCTCCTATTAATCGTCAATGAGCTCCTAGATAAGCTTAGATAGCACGCAACATTTCCCATTTACGAACACTACAATTAAAAAAAAAAAATTTTTAACATTGGTCTGTCCGAACATCAACGTACACTAGAGTCCTCTTAACCGGCATCGTATTAACCGGTCCTCGGATTAACTGGATTATCCCATGTAACAGATTTTCTCTCTCTTCCAACCTGACAGGTAGTGGCTAAAACATAGATTGTTCGACGGGTCTTTGCTGGAAAGTTCCTGGGAAAAAAACGGGGTAACGCGACATTTGGTGTGCAATGTGTTTATGTTGTGGAGAGAGGAACGGAGGAGAGGAATGTAATCACAATAAAAAATTTGCATGTAATCACAATAAAAATATGCATGTAATCACAATAAAAATATGCATGTAATCACAATAAAAAATATGCATGTAATCACAATAAAAAATATGCATGTAATCACAATAAAAAATATGCATGTAATCACAATAAAAAATATGCATGTAATCACAATAAAAAATATGCATGTAATCACAATAAAAAATATGCATGTAATCACAATAAAAAATATGCATGTAATCACAATAAAAAATATGCATGTAATCACAATAAAAAATATGCATGTAATCACAATAAAAAATATGCATGTAATCACAATAAAAAATATGCATGTAATCACAATAAAAAATATGCATGTAATCACAATAAAAAATATGCATGTAATCACAATAAAAAATATGCATGTAATCACAATAAAAAATATGCATGTAATCACAATAAAAAATATGCATGTAATCACAATAAAAAATATGCATGTAATCACAATAAAAAATATGCATGTAATCACAATAAAAAATATGCATGTAATCACAATAAAAAATATGCATGTAATCACAATAAAAAATATGCATGTAATCACAATAAAAATATGCATGTAATCACAATAAAAATATGCATGTAATCACAATAAAAATATGCATGTAATGACAATAAAAAATATGCATGTAATCACAATAAAAATATGCATGCAATCACAATAAAAAATATGCATATAATCACAATAAAAAATATGCATGTAATCACAATAAAAATATGCATGTAATCACAATAAAATGAGTTGGAATGGCATCTCATTTGCTTGTATATTTGTGATAACATGACGCCGTAGATCGATTTTTCACGAGAACCTCCGATTAACCGGTCGAACGGGTGACCGTTCAAGGTCTCTATCCCAACGAGACCGGTTAAGAGAGGTTCCACTGTAATGTATTTCAGAGGAAACATTTTATTCCTTAATAATGGTCTATTAACCGCGTTATTTTTACAAATTGCTACACCCATACAAACTAAAAACATCGGGTATTTGTTTGTCTTCTAATACGCTCCTATGATAGGTAGCGGTTCTGAGAAACCTTTTAGAAACTAACGACAATTTGAAGATAATTTGTTTTTTAAAATAAGTTATAAAAAACAGTAATACAAAGTTAATATATAATATTACATTTGGTTCAACGTCCAGAATATTATCTTTGTAAGGTTACCTAATTTTTTGAATTTTTTAAAGGATGACGGGAGAGCGAGGGATGTTTACAAAAAAATACGTGTTAGAAATAATATATAGCAATAACAACTGTACTTTAAATATTGACTTCATTATTACCTTCTTGTTTTTGAAGGCGTTGCACGCTTTTCCTTCTACATGTTTCTACATGCGGTGGATCTATGGGAGGGGGGAGGGCTAAGTGGCTATATCCAGCTCCCTTCCCCCATTGGTCCTTAAGTCTCTACACATAAAAATTGAAATTGATAAAAGGCATACTTTGAAAAGTGATACCAGATATTTCGCACACTAAATTTACAGATTATAGGCGAACGTATTAAAAATTTGTAACATAATTTCTGCGTATCACATGCACTGGTTGAAGCGACACAAAAACGTGTTCCATGAAGGCTAACTCTGCAATACTTGTATAAGCGGTACAACGCAACCGCATTGGCATCAACACAACTCATGACTAACCTCCAATGTTATTAACGCGTTGTGAGAAGGCAGAAGGCGACGTCTTTGTTTACAATACCTTTACCTGTTCTCAGAGAATGGGACGGTCTTGAGACGTTCGAAGTTTGTCTCTTCTACTTGCTTCATGCCATCTAAAGACGGCGAGCTGATTTCTATTCATTTATGGGTTGTCGTTTTTTCCTTCCATGCGTTGTGTAGTCTGTATGTACATTGTAAGCTGTTGTAACTTCAATATTGGTACTCTGATTAAGAAGACCTCTTCAAGACAGTTTCAAAGAATATATCCTGAAAAAATCTCTTGATTGGGATTTTATTTTATAACTTTCATTATTTTTGTTGTTAGTTCATTATGACTGAATTAAAAATATATTTTCATGAATTATTTGATTTGTATCTTTATAAAATTCTGATTTGGTGACGAAATCCTTACCGTTTAATACGTACTTGCCATTATAAACAGTTAATACATTTGGTCACTATTTAATATTGTTAATTGTTCATTATCTATTTGATGAGTAAAACAATAATTTTCATACAGAAATGCTCTCCAGATCCCTCACCGTTTATTCCCCCCCCCCACCTTGTCTACGGTCTAGTTCCTCCACTGACCCCTTTTTTAACATTTTATTATTTCCACATTTCGTGGAAACAAATAGCGTTTACTAACGAATAATATCGATACCATATTAACGAATTCCTGAAAGAGTAACATGCGTAATTCTCATTCGAATGAAGTTCAGTTTCATAGGTAAATTTTATATAATGATTAAATAGATTAAAAAGACGACCTTTATAGGTAGATTTGTAATGCCTTTAACCTCAAATACACCACGCTTCGTCAATATCGTTTCGACATTCTACAATGTAGAATGTTCTAGAATCCGACATCTCCTAAGACAGTGATTCTAAACCTTTTCATACCTAGGACCACTAGATGTCTTACCAAATCAATGGTGGACCACGTACACTAAATGAATGAAAACATGTTTAGGTCTAGATCTATTATATAGCCTACTAATTAAAAAATGTGAATACTATAGTTACGTTGACCTATTTATATATTTATGAATGTTATATATTTATGAAAAGGCCAATATTTTGCGGGCCACATGGAAACGTCCCACGGACCATAGATTGAGAATCGCTTCCCTAAGAGACAATTAGCTCAGAAAATCTAAGTTTTTAATTAATTTTCATGCCACGCCCTTGGGGTTGGCTGAAATTCGCGACAGTTACCTCCATTACTTAAAAATATGATCTATATGATTTTTAATTGATCTATAAGATTTTTTTGTGTTTTACGTAAATGACACGTGTAATATAAATATTTATATATTTACTTCATAAGAAATAAATATTACAATTCCTTGAAAGGTCTCAGTACAATAATTCACTACAAAAATGCTCAAACCCGCCTTGTTTTAATACAGAGTTATTACAAAGTTCTTTTTTTACTAATTCCCATTTTCTTCTCACTCGTCACATAACCGTTAACTTTCCTTTACATCAAAGTAACCGTCTCCACCTTCCAGTATCAGATCGCAATCTATCCTGTGTTCCATCTATGATTTTGTCTTCTCCTCGCGTTCTCTTGTGAACTAGAGTTTTGACATTTTTCATGATCTCCTACATCCCCCCTTTTTCATAATTTTAAATAACTCGGCTGCGACCTATCAATACTTTTATCCAGCGATCAATCCTCGGCGACTCCACCTTGAAATTGATTTCTACTTTCATAGCCCAATTAAAGGTTCGATCTAATAAATGATTTATTTATCTACCTACGGAGCGTACTCACTGGCCTGTGTTGTAACCCACAACTGTGAGAGGCGAGTCGACCAGAATATGAAATGTGAGTCAGGATCACTGTCATTTACCCCTATAATGACATCGAGAAAGGTATAAACATTTCTATATTAAATACTATTTATTTATCTAATTGGTACCAGCTGCTACCAACGTTCACAAAGTATACCATGCAAACTAACAATGATCTACATGACCATCACTACAAACACTTCATTAACACTCAAAAATACATTGTATCAAGCCAACACCAAATTACAAGGATTTAGCTAAGAGTGCCCGGCTGAGGCTCAAAACTACACCATACAAAGCAATCAAAACAAATCCTGGACACTATATTCAAGTATCTGAATGATACTTATTGAAACATAGAACACAGCACTGATTATGAACAAAAAATAAACGTATCTGAATGATATCTAGTGAGACATGGAATAAAGAAAAATTTTACAAGTACTGTGAAAAGACCCCGATTCTTCACGTAGCACGCATCGAAGACACGTGCCCTGGAGTACTGCAATACACATGCTAAACAAAATTGATTGTAAATACAATACTCAAAACTGTCCGAATGGAAATAATAATATACTGAGCAAGAAATGCACCATTTACAAGTATGAAATATAGTTTTACGTAGCACGCATTGGAGATACGTGCTACGGAGCACTAGACCCACCTAGCACTGACGGTTTCTTCGCTTGGTTCTTGACTCGTTGGAGAAATATCTTTGTTTGTTCAAAATTTAACATTCTGGAGGGGGAACCAATCCCATTAAGCCTCTCAAAGCGGCAGGATTATGACGACATCGTCGCCTGTTCGTACTGGTTGACTCAAAACCACGCCACTGGGGCACATTGCTGATTTAGTTCTGGTCCCAAGCTCCCTCGGAATGCTGACAGCTCTCGACGGAAGTAAAATATCGCTTTCTGCGCCTTCGTGGGACTGGGCTCCCACACGTGCACACAAAGAAAAATAGTCACCGTAACTGCATACAATTTATTATATGCAGTCATGATTGTTAATACGTGAAATAAATACATAATAATAAAGAATTGTGTATTAACATTGCTACAGGGTCCGTAACACCACCTATAACTCTTTGAAGGGCGGGTGGGGTGTCACAACACCCCCCCCCCCGTCCNTGAAACTTTCTGTACCTTTCAAACAGTCTATCGTACGGACTGATTGCGTCTGTTTTCGACGCGCCGATAAACCCCATTTGTTCGTGCTGGGAATTCTTATAAATGAAAAATGTATGTCAATTTAGGGGTAAATGTTAATGACACAAAATAAAATTATATTGATTTTTAGTTTTTATATTTTATAAGCTAATTAAATTTTTTAAAAAAAACTCAAAAACAAATGAACGTAATAAGTTTTGTTTTAATAAATTTGATTGTTGAAATGTCTATCACAAAATGACTCTTTATTACGTCATAGAGATTAGTACACCCTATCTTCTTATTACAAATAAATTTAACTTATAATGCTGAGATGTGTGTCCCAGATGAAGAAACGACATTCTGCGTAAATGTAATAGATCGCTACCCGACGACAGAAGAGATAAATGTTTTCTCTTATGTTTCTTTTTATACGCGTCCCGAATCATCCCAATTATTGTCACGTGTTTCTGATATTTATTATACATCTCATTTTCTAAAAAATTCTCCTTCATATCCAAATTTATTTATTTATTGTGATAAATATATAGTGTTTATTTATTGTGATAAATATATAGTGTCAAATATATAGTGTTATTGTCAAACCTCATTGTTGTAACAAATCTCTATAGTCCGAAAAAATCCCTAATCCGGTGTCCTCATGTCGCGACCGTGTCGGATTGAAGGTAAATGATATAAGGTTAGTTAAAAGCGGATTTTTTTAACTCAAAAATTTTATGTTAAAATTTAGTTTTTTTAAGCGGATAACGGAGCGGAGATATACAAAATTCGGAAATAATTTTATTCTATTTTGTTTGGTATCCCTCAGCACTAACTGTCAAATAAAAGTTTTACTTCAAGCCTGATGATTCTACGCTTCCTTAATTTTTAACAATGAGTATTCATTGATGGGGAATATCTTTTAACCTCATATCTTCAACAATTTTTAGAATTTTGTTCTTATCAGGAACTATCGATGTATTATTATTAGAAAATCGCCAGTTTTTCGAAAAAACATTAAAGACTACCAATGGCAACATNCCAGGAACTATCGATGTATTATTATTAGAAAATCGCCAGTTTTTCGAAAAAACATTAAAGACTACCAATGGCAACATCAAAAAATTAAGCACGAATACTTCACTCCCTGGAAGCAAGGAGAGGACTGGCTACGAGACTACCCTTTTACAGCAGGCCAAGTGGTCTAGTATTCAGTCTGAGGAAAAATCTCATCCCTCACCAAGGGTCGAATCGTCGCTCTCCCAACACACAGCTCAGCGCTCTACCCCCTTTTTAAACTACCTACCATCTTACCGTCGCGGTAGACCGTGTGGATTATTACAACTTCCTCAAAAAGAAAGCTATAATAAGATTTAAGGTCTTAAATTATAAATTAATTATGAATTTAGAATGAACATTTATAGTGAATTTAATGTTATTTCAACTCTTATAATTTTAAAAACCCTATACTCAGAATAATCTATAGTTCGATAATAATTTGTGCATATAAATTTTTTGCGTAAAATTACAAACATATTGGCATTCTATTAGTATTATAACTCGCAGCTAACTTTTTATCTTATCTAGGAACTTTTGCTGAAATTTTTGAATCCGCCTCTGCCTTAGGGCCCTTGATCGGAATTGATGGGATGGTCCCTTGCTTGCTTCCGGAGAGTAAATTAGTTTATTGTCCTCCACGTGGTCATACGCAGTTTGTACTGTTTTTTTGACAATAAATTTATTATTATTATTATTAGAAGAATTCCTAAATATCCTTCATTATTCATTATGTTTTTGAAATGGATCTCTTTTATCCACTGATCCATGCTGACTGCACAAAATATTTGTTCGATTCAGAAATACGGGAACTGAGTTGTGACGATTGCGCGTTCAGTTCGAGTGGTTAATACCAACCTTCCGATCACTGGAAACAGGGTCAACGACCACAAACGACAACGTAACTGGCATCGCTACTCAACTGAACAAGAAAGGAAACATTGACTCGTGTGGACAGAAGACGCAAAGCAAATTTGTAAAATTACAATTTGAGGTGAAATGTTTGCTTTGTGTCTAGTAAGTAAATTCACTTTTTTTTTGTGGGGCTTTACGGCTCATGTCGACATCATTGGAGCCCTAAAAACTTGTATATGTAGGGAAAATGCAGTTACGCACTAGGGAGAGTCAACATGACTCTCCCCGCGTTGTGGGACTCGTCGAATGACTCAACCATACCCACTGAAAACCCTCCTGATTTACAACATTCCAAAATATATCTCAAATCCAAATATCAGAACATTGACAAACATATGAGGGGGGTCAAAGAATAAGGGGGGACAAAAAATGAGGGGTAGGACAAAAAAATGAGGAAAATGGAAGATACCCTAACCCTAATACCGTCGGGATCGAAAAGAACAAGAAGTGACCAAGGAAGGTCAGGAAAGAGAAAGGAAGGAGCCTTACACAAGTAAGTGGAAGTAATGTCAGGCTCAGCTCGGGGCCCCGTGTTCGCCAAACACGTACTTACTAGATGTAAGTCCCCTGGGGGGAGTAAATTCACGTACTTCAAATTTTCTGGAATGCAAAGTACTTGAAGAAAAACTTTGCTTCTTATATTTGTTCTACAATTATATTACCTCAATAAATTACTATTATCAGCTCAGGTGATATCCATAACGTCCCGCACGCATAGTGGATAGACGGTCTCCTTCACTAAAACAGCTTTGGTGATTCCACTACTTCGAGCACAAATAAATTTTGTATGTGTGATTATTTCGGCTCGGAAGGGTCAAAGGTTATGTAGTAGATGATCTAGGATTGGATGCTGGAGTGCTTCAGATATAAATGGTGATTGCAGGGACCGAATGATCTCTAGCGACAGAATAGAAATCATTGACGCGGAAGGTCTCGTCACTAAGAAGTCAGAGCATGAGAAACACAGTAGTACAAAATTACATTTCATGCATGGTCTACGGCCAGTTGAAAATTCGACGGACCGGGACGCGAACCTGGCATTCCTGTTCTGGCAGCTGGTGTGCTATACACTGCACCACCAGCCTCGAACCCCGAAGTCTGTACACAACATCCATCTGACATGTTCCGGTGAACCTGCGTCTCGCCCCATTCAGGGGATAAGTGACTCCTTATGTTGGGAGCTGGGAGATGTTGAGCACGGACTCGGGGGCAAAATATATCTCAAAACCAAATATCAAAACATTGACAAACAAATGAGGGGGGGAGGAATGAGGGGAGGACATAAAATGACGGGGGTCAAAGAATAAGGGGGGACAAAAAATGAGGGGTAGGACAAAAAAATGAGGAAAATGAAAGATACCCTAACCCTAATACCGTCGGGATCGTTTTGATATTTGGTTTTGAGATATATTTTGCAGCAGCATCACTCCTGCGTCCAAAGCAGGAAGTCCCGGTCCGTCGCAATCTTCATTTGGCCGCAGACGATCCCCGAGTAGGTACTCGGAAGTTAAAGTGAGTGAAAAATGACTTTACATATTAAATTATTTGAAAAATGTTTATAAAAGAGAGTAGACACCGATGTATTCACAGAAGTAATATCATCGCGTAGTTTACAGCGTAATGTTCCCGATCTTCACATTGCGTCCTATCATTTATCGTCGAAATATATCGCTTTTTTCTTTCAAATTGGCTGTAATTTAATAAAATTTCAAAAATGTTTCCGTCGTTTTGACAAATACAACTGCATTTATCAAGGTCTCGTTCTCGTGTACATATACATTACAACACAAAATCGTTTATCCAAAGTAATTGGAACCGGAAGTGATCGAGATGATCTAGAATCTGAATAATACGGCAAATAATAAATGAAATAATACATTTTTCCGAACGAATATGATGAATCGAAAATATTCACAACACAATAAGTAAAAAAATCAAAATTATCTGTCCAGTAAATGTTTTAATCGAAATTGTTCGAGGTCAGATAAAATTTACTGTGAAGGAATCTTTTCAAATGTGGTAGAGAAAGAATTTGAATGCAAATATCTTTATTAAACCTGGAACACACAAAAGTAATGTCAGAGAATACCGCAGAATAAAGAGATTTAAATTCACTTATTACTTTTTAACTCACAACTTCCGAGTACCTACTCTACTTGATGAGTTTTGCAACGTCAATGAGAGGTGAAAATTGTGACGGACTGGGATGTTCCTGCTCTAGCCACAGGTACGTGGAAGCCAGTTTTAAAGGTTTCCTGGAGGTCACTCATCCCCTGAACGGGGATGTGATCCAGGTTCACCGGAACAGGCCGGGTGTATGTCGCGTACTGGCTTGGATTCGAGGCGGGTGGTGCAGTGGACAGCGCACCTGCGGCCAGAGCAGGCGGTCCCGGGTTCCCCCATCCTTCATTTTCCTCCCCTCAATGTGTAATTTTAGTACTTATTTAATAAGTTTTTGCACAATTGATGCTCACATAAGGGTTAGAATCCATTGACTTCAGTGAGCGTCAATTATCACATGTTTTTGGTATAATTTTATTATATTAAATAGGTTTTGCCCAAGACTTATTTTATTCATCAGTTAATTCTTTATCTCTGAACAACAACACAATTTCTTCCCGTTGCTTTTCTTTCAAATTTCTTGTGAAATTATCGTCACAACTAATTCGTTACTCTTTGGTGGATGTTTTTGTAGTATAATTTTTATTGTGTGTCAGTGTCATTTTCTCCTGGACGAGAGGTGTACAATTGCTTCGAAAGTTGCTGCCGTGTTATGGCATCCATTTAAACCTGTCTACTTGTTTTGTTTCGGTGGCTGGTTAGTGGCCCTAGTGACGTCACAGCACCATTTGCTATCACGGCGACCCAGTACGTAAACATGAGTTTAGTTCAGTACAGTGACAGTCGATCGAGCCAAGGGCGATTAGTCGACATTGCTTAGTGAACCTTAAGACCATATTGACAATTCAGTGAAATATAAATAATTCCAAGTATCTCATTAAATAAAGGATGTCTGGTGAGAGTAACGTTTTATGTACATAGTGACAATAAATCCAGAAATGTTAAACCCACACAATTTGGTTTTTATTAGTAATATAAGTTAATAATTGCTCATTTTTTGTGATTAATCTTCCTATTCGATTAATAAAATGCCTTGAGGTACTGACAAAGACGTTACCCCCTTTCTTTAAGGAATTGGACACTACAGATGAAAGACTACCACAGAGTTTTCAGTGACACATTTTTTCAATTAAAGAACACTCTGATAATTATTAATGGCAAATTCATTTAAATCATGAGTGGCGACGACAATTCATTAACCGTGTCGTTTAAATGTTACAAGAAACTTTTTTGTACTTCTAATATTCATAACATTTCATTTTTATAAAATATTATTAATTCATCATTTGTTTCCAAATTAACGTCATAATAATAAAAATAAATTTTACTATCAGAAAACCAGTTACAGTTGCGGATTTACTATTTCAAAAAGAAGTTATGAAACCAATGCGTGCTGTTACCTATACGTTATTCGGAAAATAAATCGTAGCTATTAAAATTAGTAAGAATTCGAGATAAATAAAAGAATTCCGAAGGAAAACCGGAGAAAATCCCGGGCCAGGATGGGGCTACAGAGATAATGTACACAATCGTGTCAACGTAAAATTTACAACTGAACAAATTCCAAGCATCAGGAAAAATAACTTTCAGGTTAACATCAATTAATTCCCACAACCACCCCACACCAGAAATAAATTTCTTGTTAAGCATTAAGTTGGAAGAAATACTTCATTAAATTGAGCTTTGTCCGTGAACAGATTTAAATTAAGTATTACAAAGAGGTTTACATATTTTGGATATGTTAGCAAAAAAAAAAGTGTGAACGTGATAAAGGTTGCGAGTCAGGTGAAACACTACGTAATTCTGACGCATCCCTCATGAAAATACGCAATAAATCTCCGGTGTAGTCGCAGACATGCACACCACCTAGAGTCGCGCTCACCGCAGCATCGCATGACAAACGACTCTTGCTGTATATTTCCTCTTGAATAGCACGCCGTGAAGTGATATCCTGTTACGTCCAGTTGAAAAAGCTTCTTTACATTCATCAATCAACATCAAATACGAAATTTCGCTACTCCAAGAGACTACTGTGGAAAAAATATTTTGGTCACAAAAATATTTTTAATATAGGCTAAGTGTTTTTATGTATGTTGAAATTTTTCATTTTATTTTATTTGAGTTGCATGCTTTGTACAGTGACAGAAGTTGTATGAGGT
The DNA here is from genome assembly GCA_002313205.1 of Laupala kohalensis. Lineage (NCBI taxonomy): Eukaryota > Metazoa > Arthropoda > Insecta > Orthoptera > Trigonidiidae > Laupala > Laupala kohalensis. The sequence goes on from NNCF01132197.1 coordinate 113,116, forward strand.
CAAATTTTCACACCAATACTCACAACCGTTTGTAAAATAGGTTCATCCTGCTCACAAATTATTGGAATAAATTTAATTAAACCATATTGAAAACTATCTGTAAGGTAAAGTATTTTACCAAATACACAATTACATACTACAAAATTGTTATGCCGACTATATATTCATACTTGCCAATAAGTATTGTCCATGTATGTGATCATTTACTACAACAAATTAATCGATTAGAAACAAATAATAGGAGTTCAAAACTATCTAATCGTGATATTAGAACTAAGGTGATAAAACACTCCTTAGTTAGGGAAGATCACAAGTGTATTCATAATAAGATAACACATTTTCTTTATAAATATGTTGTCTTCTTGTTGACTTTGTAATATCATCTTAGTTGAACCAATGTACAAAATTTAAAGAGCATTACACAGAAATAACCGTGAAATTGAATTGATTTCCTTATTCTTGAAATGTTTAACACGTCAAACTTGCACCAGAAAGGTTAAGAGATTAGGAAATTGAAGTTTATTTTAATTATGAAACAAAGAAATGAATTTATTTTACTTTAAACAGTGAAATTGTATTTATTTTACTTTAAATTGAAATATTTGTAATAGGAAGTATACAAGAAAAAACGTAAGATAAATTAATTTTTTAAACACAAATTTTGAAGATCACAATCATAGGGTGAAAAAAAAAATCGGTCCCCAATTCGTACTTCAGCGTCCAGCCATGGCGTAAAAGAATAGTTGCCTTTACTAATTCCTGTCTTTCTTAAAATGTTAACGGAAATTTGTGCCCATATTCACCCATGAGTATACTATGGGATGCAATCATTTGGTTGATTGTGTGGTAACAATAGTGTAACTAATTCAGTAAATCAGTGGGAATTCGTTTCGTGAAATTGAATTTCGTTCGAACCCTGAGGTAAAGTAAATCACTCGTGCGCAGTCTGTTGGAGGAAAAGTAAACTACACACTAAGTCACTTCACTACCACAAGAGAGTGCGCGCAATGTAATTCAGTGGCCCGCTTGTTTTAAGTTAAAATACCCGAACATAACTGGAGATACAAATGAAAAAGCGTACATTTCCACATTTTTCAAAATACGTTAACTCGAAAAAAGAAAAGAGCTCTCAAACATGGCGAGGGTAAGAAAACAACTGTGTTTTGTATAATTCTTAATAATGTAACAATTTGTTTTTTCATGTA
>NNCF01132197.1:114540-142505 GCA_002313205.1 Laupala kohalensis
TTTCCTTCGAGTAGAGACAAATTTATACACAGATGGTATTGCCATTGATACTTTTCTTTTTATTAATCTCAAATTTTTGCAGCATGGCTATGATTTATTTCAAAAACAAATTATGTACAATAATACATATTTGTTAAATAACTTCTTTTATAAACATTAAATCTGCAGTCCTTGAACCCTAGTTCAGAATTGATGGGATGGTTTCTTGCTCATTTCTGGAGAGCAACTTAGTTTCTTGCCCACCATGTGGCCATACACAGTTTGAAACTGCTTTTTTGGCAAAGATTTTCTAAGTTCATTTTCTTTTAACAAGTAATACTTGAAAGTTCCAGGAAGATTTCTTGATAGACTAATGCATCTGGTTACTGTTTAATGAATTTGCCCATTTCCCAGTTTCCTCAAAACTTTGTGTAGGAGTAGCTGTCTACTCCCATCAGCATCCCAGCTGCTCCAACAAAACAGACATCCATCTCTTGCGCAGTTCACCAGAGTGTATCTTTATTGCATTCCACTCTAATACACAACTATTTCCTCAATTCCCAACCTCAAAACTGAAGTTAGGGATTAGATGCAATATATCACCTAAATAGAGCAAAGTGTAAATTTCAACTTGGTTTCATCTCTTTTCCAGAAACTCTGTTACATGATCTTTTATATAAATTAAGAAATTGTGAACCATTTTTCTTTCAAAGAATTCATTCCTCTTCTCATATTCTCAAGACTAAGGGTTGTGTCAAAATGCTGGTATGACATACTGACATGCTGGCATACGCCAGAAGAGACATACTGGTGAACTCCAACACAGAAGTGCAATTATTTGGTAATTATGGAAAAAAACGGGTCATTCTTGACAATTGTAATACCTGTAAATATAAAAGGTTTTTCTTCAACCAAAGCAGACTTACAAGCAACATTTTGTGCTAGTAACAAATAAGATTTTTAATGTGTAGAAGAGACTCACATTTCCAACAGACTGCCATCTCTACCAGAAATGAAACTTGTTTTAGAACCCCCTCACGTGCAATACAGAAGCGCTGTTTTTTGCGAAAACAGATATCATTTCTGTACCAAGAAACAAGACTGAGAACCTTTAAATAATTACAGTGGAAACTAAAAACTACTGTATCACATCAGGCTATGAACCCCCAAATTTACCATTCTGGTTTCCAAAATGTCAAAAATTTTAATATTTTACGAGTAGAAGATGGAAAAGGGGATTTGATAATCCAGATTTGATATTTGTCTTCCAGGAGATAAGACATCAATGTGTTAATTTCAGGGAAGACTCAAACCAAGGACACAACACGTGTCTATCGTCCATCAAATTAACACTTCCATCCAGTCAACAACCTTTAAAGAGAAAATTTAATTTTAAGAAGGCCAACTGACCCAATACATAGAAGACCCGGGTTTTGCTCCAGTTTTCCTTCGGGTAGAGGCAGATTTCTTATACAGGTTCTCTAGGCTTTGTCTAGGGATTTATTGTAACAATTAATTGTGAATTTAGTGTTATTTCAATTCTTATGAGTTTTAAACACTATACTCAGAATAATCTTTAGTTCGATAATAATTTGTACATGTAAAATAAATTGTGTGTTAAATTACAAATATATTGACATTCTATTAGTATTATAACTTGTAGCTAACTTTTTATCTTATCTAGGAATTTTTGCTTAAATATTTCAATCCACCTCTGCCTTAGAGCCCTTGATTGGAATTGATGCGACGGTCCCTTGCTTGCTTCCGGAGAGTAAATTAGTTTATTGTCCTCCACGTGGTCATATGCAGTTAGTACTGCATTTTTAACAATAAATTTATTTATTGAAGATGGGTATGAGTGCAAAATAACAACAGGTGTAGTGTTTGTGGACCTAACAAACCTGACATCATAACTGTATGCATCATAAATCACAAAATGTCACATCAGAAGTCGTATAATATGACTTTTCTTACATATCAGTCATATCAGAAGTCATATCCTCGTTTGACTAGTAGGAGATTTTTATTTAATTCCACATGGCAGCATTCTCTCCCCAATACGTTTTTTAGAAGTTAAACGAAGGAAGAAAAAAACAAGCACTGAAGATTATGCATTTTGATGAGAGGATTGTATATCTGGAATTGTTAAATTAAAAAAAGGAAGAACACCTTCTAAGTATTAAGCTATTTATTAGGCAAAAATTAATGGTAATTGTGGAAGTCATTCTTTTTTCACATGACAATGTAGTTGTGCTTTTATTCAATACATACACCAATTCTTGATCAACTTTTCATACATTAATACTGTAGGTGTTAGGAATATAACTCAGTTCCTTGCTACTTGATAGTCGCTATGAGAACCATTACAGAGCACTTCATTCAAGGAATCCCCATCATCAATTGTTCTATGTTTCCATTAATTTAACCTGTGACATTACCAGCATGCCATACATATTTGTTATTGTGCAATAGTAAGCTGCCGTTGTTTCATTACATACAATTTCAAATCAAATTCATAGATAGAGGAATATCTCTAATATGGTAATCTTTAAAGAAATCACAACTCAATTGGGAAAGTTTTTCATTAAAAAGTAAGATGAATTTTCTGTTTATTTTTTAAGCATTCTTCAAATGTTTGCCATGAACTTAAAGTTATTAGCGAAGATAAAATTAATGCACACCTCAGACTTTTTGAACACAGCCTTTCCAAAGACATCAAAGTAATATGAAATGTATGAAGATAGTTTCATATATATCCAAATTGCACATGAAATATTTTCTTTAACACCTCTGTAGTTATTTCAAACTTGCAAAAGTATCAGAAAAATGATTACAAATTACATTATTCATAACATGTCCATTGTTTAAACAAACTTTGTGATTGTATTAAAAAACATGATAAAAATATTAGAAAGAGTTTGAAAGCAAATATCAGCATTGCAAAGATTGTTATCAATATCAGGATTAAACAGAATATTAGCTCCTAGTTCAACATCAATATCAACAAATACTGCATTCTCAGGTTTAGAATGACAGTTCATTCTTTACATTTCTAACATAATTTTAAAGCATAATACCTCCTTAGGAATGCTTCATGAATATGAAAGTAACATACTCCTTCACTAAGTATGTTAAATTATGTTTAAGTATGTACTGTACTATCTTTGTATCTCACTTAATCCTTGAAAAGTCTTAAAAAAAAACAACGCATGAAACAAGGAAAATAAAGCCCTTAGCAAGAATTAATATGAAGACTTATAGCATTATTTTTTCAATGTCAAGCAAGGAAAAGCCTGTTTCCCCAATTAACTACTTAATATTTATTGAGTGTAAATTTCATCAAAGGATCAGTAGTCAAACAAAGCATAAACAAGGAACTAAATTAAAATGTATTATTGAACTGTCCTCTTTTTAATGTCAAGAGAAGTTCTCACAACCCCATTTGAATGATTGACTCATCATTTTCCTTCTATAGAATTCAACACAATAATTACGAGTACATAGGTCCTTAAACGTCAAAATCAGATGTGAAATAATTAAGTTATTCCTTTATTAATTACATGTTGTCATAAAATAAAATATTTGACCAAAGTTTATTCTAAATGATCATACTATTGTAAACAGTTTTATTAAGCTATTAGTTTTATTATTTTATTATACTATTGTAAAGAGTTTATCAAAGACAAACAAGTGAAGTCTTAAATGTGTTCGTAGAAAGTAAGAAATCAATGCATCTCACAATAAAATGTTCTTCACTTTTTTAGGAGAGAAATGGAATTATACAGGCAGTAAAATGCAATATACACAAATAACAAGTAATTACTACCATTTTCACTCAGTTCCATTATTTAATGGCAGCTCTCACTCAAGATTCACCTCATGAGCTAAACACTAAAAAAAAAAAAGGGAATTTCCCCCCCTGGTAACTTAAGAGTAGCAATGCATTTGTCTATTTAGAATCTCTCTCATATGTCTTACTAGTTCACAAAAATCTTTCTCTATGAAGTCCTTGCTCTAGAAAAACACTTACAAAAACTAGAATACTGACAAAGAAATTATAAAACTAAATACATATTAATCAGTTCCTGCAGTCTACAAAAACGTTTCTCTACCTACAATGGCTAATTGAAGTCCAGTAAATGCATTATTTCTAATGATTCGTGTTAACCTTGTGATGACATTTTCTGACTCACTGCATCCACTCGTCTTTTCATATGCTGAAAGATATCCTCTGCCAATTCTTCAACACTAGTATATCTTGACTTTTGAAAGCTGAAAATATCTTTTAGAAAACCCATCATTTGATCCTGCAAAAACAATTATTTTAATTAATGAAACACATTTCAAAGAGAAGAATAAAATGAACCAAACTAACAGAATCTTAAAAGTTAAATTTAATCACAGTTTAAGTTCCAATTTCCCTGATAATACTTTCTTAAACTGAAAACTACATCTTGAAACTAAAATATTAACCAACAATTAACACCAGTCAAGAGTACTACTAGCACTTTACGACTACATTAACAATTTATTTAATAGAGACAACCACACAGTATTTAAAGTAACAGTTTAACACAGGGCATAAAATGAAATAAAATAAAATAAAAGTTGACAAAGATAATTCTAACATCACACATGCTGATCTCTTTACATGTAACAGTTCGTAAATAATGTTTTTTGCATAATGTTGGTACCATTAGGCATAACGGGTGTCTCCGAAAGCCTTAATTTTCGTGAAATATCAGGGCAAAAACTGGGCTTATTCTTATAGCTTCAGGCAGTATAGAAAATGCTGGTCACTAAAATGCTTCAAAAACTTAATGCTACAATTTTAAAAGTCACTTCCTACTGTAGTGTGTTCAATTTAAAACAAAGGAAAATAGTTTGGGAACTCGCAGAGAAGCCAAAACAATAATTCAGTTTCTGAATATTTAAATAAAAATGAATTATAATTATTACTTTTGTTTCCTTAGAAAAAGTTATCAAATTTTCGTTATTTAACAAGGCAAGAGTTACGATGACAAGGGCATTTTCTAAGGATATTTCATCATGCAGTTAATGTTATGAAATAGTAGCTGTTATTACACATACATTTGGAAAAATTGTACCCAAATTTAATTGCATAACTTCTTGTTAATCCTTTCATGCATATAAGAAGATAGAATGTGTAAAATGTAATTTTTGTATAATGTTATCATATTTATGTTACATGAAGTCCTATTGTAAAAATTTTACATCTGAATTATTCATTTTTTCATTGTTATAGGTTGTTCAAATTTCAGAGATATTTGTCCCAGTTTGTGATAAACATAAGCAAATTTCTTCTTCTAAAAACAGTTTTAAATGGCAAAGGTAATGAATTTAAAACAAACATAAATGGCACAGGTAATAAACTTTAAAACTTATACATCTTTACCATGAGGTGACGTACATTATCTTATATTTTGGGACTTCTGACAGAAATTATACATTCTTCTTTTTCTTGGAATATACATACACTAGGCTTCCACTTTTCCTGTTCTAATAATATTTCTGACATACAACTTTTGAAGTTTTAGGGAACTGATAATCAGCCTTGTCATGTTAGTTATTCTGGTTTATCCTAAAGTACTCCATCATATGCATTGGGTTTATAAGTATCCCCAGACCATTTCAAATGAAAGTCTTTGATTTTAATTGTTTGGTTTACAATTTAAGAGTAATGTTTATGAATGCAACAAACAATTAAGATGTTAGTGGAGAAAATTACTAATAAAAACTATGTTTTTCTGACTATCATACCTAAATATAAATACAATAGAATGATGTATTGGTTACCATAAGAAGGGTAATATACTTTCAGCATTTAGATTATTTTGCATTTTAAAACACACACACACACACACAACAACAACAACAACAACAGGTATAAAACAACATTTTTTTGATGAAACTTAATGTTACTAACAATAAATTGCTGTAAGCCAGCACTTATCTCGTCTTAGTCAGCGGGCCATTTTCTATATTCTTTCGAGTGGTAGGGTCGGATCGAAATTGGATTTGGTAAAATGTTGCCCAATTATTTAAAAAATAGTATTTGAATATCTATTAAAATGTAACACATTATTTTGATTCTCATAGACAAATTTGTATTATCTCTAACTGAAAAAATTACATAGGATAGGATTTGTAGAAAGAAGTTTTAGTATTTAGTATAATAATAAAATGTTTTCATCCTGCAATGTCAGGTAGGATTATTCCAAACATGATTTTCTCTCATCAAACATGCAACATCAAATATTAATTCTGACAACATAGATTATAACACAAAGTTGTTCCCACCCCCAAACATTTGATGAAAATTTGATGTAAAATGTACTATAACTCGCAGGTCGTAAAAAATGTTTCGAGGACTGCCGGTTGAACAGTGCTGCTGTAAGGTAACAAAACTGCTCATAATAATTTGAAATAATAGAAAAGAAATAAAGGAATCCCAAGTATTCTCATGTAACTACTAATGCAATGAAACTGCATACAACTGCCAAAGAGTTAACTATGAGTGCAATGTTGAAATGAATATCCAACAGGTCAAAAAACATTCAAATAATACTTCATTCTGTTTTTGTTCCACCAGTTTCATAGAATTATCTTTTGTCAAATCAGCTGTAGAAGTCTTTGATTGTCTCTTCCAGTTTGTTTATTTTCAAAATTGTATGATAGATCAAAGATCATCAATATTTTTTTTGACAAACATTGACTACATTGTTTCTTTGTTTCCATAATATTTAGAGATATAAAATTATTTGAAAGGTATGCAGGTTTGTTATCCATTCAAATGATGAAACTAATGACATTACAGCTAAAATTCATAACATCACTTACTCTCCAACTCTTTAATATTCACATCAGGACATGTCATGACATCACATGTCAGGACTAATGAATTGAAAAAATTGTCTATGTAATTTCCCTTCTTAAAATCTACTTATTGTCTGAAAATATCTGCTGTCTTCTTATAAAAATTAAGATAGAATTTTTGTAACGGACTGCATGATAAAAAGAATTATAATGATAGTCCTAGAAGTTAATTTGTTCTTGTCAATTTAATTAAATTATGTAACATGGTGATCGCCAATTTTCAGATTTTACGAGGCAAAGTCCACTTTGTAACAATTTCGGATAAGAAATTTTAGTGAGTAATTAACTCCATTAGCTAAGAGAAATGAAAGAGTAAAAAATTAACAAGAGATTTGGGTTGGAATGGTCAACAACAAAATCACTAAATGTATTAAATCATAGGAAACAAAGTCTAGTTTTAAAAAAATCAATGGAAGACTAAGGGGCACAAAATAGGACTTAATCTTGTATAAGTGAATTCATAGACAAGTTCATAGTATACGATATATTATATTAAAAGAAATAATTCAATACACATAATTTCTGAAAATGCAGAGTAATGATTTCTTTCTTCCTTAGGACTTAATTACAAATCTATGTGATAAATGGAAATTCACCTTAAAATAATGACAAATTACTCTCAAATCTTCATCTGGTCCCAGAAGACCCCAAGCCATTAAGGGAGACATATGTTCAGATATAGAATAGAAATGAGCCATAAAACCATTTGGAAATTTCAGCATTCTTCGTTTGGCTTTCAGTACAGAATAAACTGCAGTTGACAAGGCCTGAAATTATAATATACATAAATTAAGCAGCACTACCACTCTCTAGGAACATAATGTAAGATATTAAAATAAAATAAAACTTGCACAATATTTTTAGATTATCATAATTGATGTTATACTAATTTCTTTTCAAAACTTATCAAAGGATAAGGACAATACAAGAACGTTGTTATATTACCAAAAAGTACTGTTCTTTGACACACCTATGTACACACCATATGTAGTGGATACAGATGAAATAAGTTTCATGACATACATATCAAAATGAGTTTTGTATGAATGTGCACAGCAAAGAAACTCCAAAAACACACTGTTTTATAATTAATAAAAATGTAAATGAATTTGACGTTAAAACACTATTTCTAGCTTTATTTGATTTCCCAATTTCTCACTAAACTCCAGTACAACAACTGCATTACATGTATGTAATTTAAAGAAGCCATTTTTGCATAAAACTATACGTCTATGTAGTGGCATAACTATCCCTTCTGGGTTAATGGTCATGGTCACATCGGGTGCCCACAGCTAATAAGCTTTTGACATGCTTTTTCTTAAGAATTTAGGAATTTTTACAAATAAATTAATGTGCGACCGCTTTACTTCACAAGTGAAGCAACTTTACTTTCAAATATATTATTACTTGTACAGTTTGAATGGAGCATTTGACAATGGGGGCAGGACAAAAAAATTGAAGAAAGTTAAACAATTAAGATTTTGAAAAATGAATATCGACAATGTTGCTTTTATTTTAAATGACAAACTATATTTATATAGTAACTGATATAAAGTTTTAAGATAAATATAAGGAAGGGTTAGTTTAGTTGTAGTACCTCGGGCCCCATTGAAAATTATAAATACTGTTTGGGAAACAAGTGTTTCAGGAAAGATTTGTCTATTTCGTGTTAAAACTAATGTTTTGTCGGAATACTAGTTATGCCAAATTCATAAATGACACTATATTCTTTTGAAACATTATTTGAAATGACACCAAAGGGCCCTCTAACAAATTCTTAAGGGAGGTAATTAAAAATCATGAAAATAATTTTTTGATCTTTAAAAAATTCGTACTGGGGGCCACTTGCATCTGGGGGCCCCAGGCAATTGCACAAGTCAAACCAGTGGTAGTTACACCACTGAGTTTATGACCTAATGTATTTAAATGAATTTGATTTCATGAAACATGCTTCATCAGTGTGCACTGCCCTAACAGTTGGGCATATGTTTCTTCCAAATCAGAAGTTTGAGTTCACTTAAATAGAGCAAAAACATTATCAACATTTGACAAAAATCACAACATAGGTACGCTTTTTTAATTTAATTCCCAAAACAATACTGACAGTTTCCTTGAAGCCATTGGAAAGCCATCTGTTCTGCACAACTGCAGTTACAGTCATAGGAGGAGATTCTAAATCATCAAATGCATCCATAAGAATGTAGTCCATAACAACATCATAGAATGTTATAGCTTTCACTCCTCTTAAACTCAATTCTTGTTCCATTTCTGACCAGCGTGTAGAATCTTGAAGGAAATCTAACATATCTTCATATGCTATGAGAAAGTCCTTTGGATCCTGTAATAATTTTAAGAAATTAGATATGAATTTTAATATATTCATTTGAATGACAAATTCATCAAACCAGGAGATCAATTATATAGAATATACATTTCTTTAGAAAACTAGTTGGAAAATTTATGAAATTAAACCAAAGAAAACAAATAAATCACATAACTTTTATTACCAGGAAGAATAAAGAAGAAATTTCATGAAATATTTCCTGTAACTTAACTCTTCAATTTAGACAGCAACCATATGGTAATAAGCCATGCAAGAAGAAATTTTTGCATACAATATGTAATATTTATCAAATTAGAGCACCACTGAATATTCAGTTTGCCATAATTTGCCACCCAAAACAGATTGTAAACTCTTGCACCTCAGGTCTGATAATATTTATATAAAGAATTAATGCAAGTAAGGTAATGGACAGAACTCTTATATACAATCTGAAGGGGAGATTCATATGTATGAAAAAGTCATATTGGTCAAACCAACAATTGATGTATTTTTATAGCAGAGTTTTATGAATGAACTGACACCTACAGAGGAAGAAAATCAGGAGGAAATCGGTGAATGCAGGTATTTAGGAGTGCATTTAATGCCGACTCACGGGAGAAGACTATGAAGTCATCAAAAAGTAAAATCATTTTACTAAATAAAATTATAATTGATTAGATAACATTTTCTCTTAAGTAGATAAGCAAGGAATAACAAAAGTTACCATAACAATTAAGACTTACTTTGTCAGCATACAAGAGAAGATCAGTTAGAATTTGTCTTCCAGTGTCTGCAAACCACTGCCATGTGGAATGGTCTTTAAACAAATATTGAAAGGCTAAGCGAATGCATTGTAGTTTTCCTAAATACTCCACATCCGAGGCACACTTCACCATCTCTGTTCTTAGACATCTTGGGGAAAAAAGAAAAAGCGATGATAAGAAAAGAATCTTAAAATACATTTTTTAAATTCAATCAGTAAAATAAAATACATGGTTATAAAAAACATATTGTCTCTAGAAACTAATTACAAAAACAATTAAACATTCAAAATTCAAATCTCAACTTTTAAGATTTAGCAAAAAGAAAAAAAATGTAGCTTTTTGCACACTCAGCCATTTCTAAGAAAGCGAGATCGTTGCAACTGCATAGGATCTGGTGAAGTCCTGTGCCAATGGGAAAAACTAAATGTCAAGACACAGTGTTTGAGCTTCAGAGAAATTTTCAATATTGTTAGAATAAAGAAACATTCAAATATACAAAGGAAAGTACTGTAATATAAAGGAAAGTGAATTTCTAATTAATTGTGATATAAAATATTTACCAATGAAATAAGCTTTTTAGTAAGGATAACTACAAAGAAAATTAAACTTAGAAAAGCATACTTATATTTGTAACAAGTTCAGGGGTGTTAGTAGCATGATAACTATAACTTTTTGAGAAATAAGGTTAATGATGCACCTAGTGCCTTTCACTAAGTTCCTCACTGTTTTTAAAAATTAATACCTCCTCTTTAAGACACTAGAACCCTTCAAAATATCAGGGACATTTGGTCCATGTGTTTGACTTCTACACAGAATCTTGTTACAGACACTGGACAACACTGAAGGTCTGGACTCAAGCTAAAATAAGTATATATTCAGATTAACATACAGCTTTTAAAAATATATTTTTTAAAGAATTAAAAATGAAGTCTCGAGTATTCTGGATTTTTTTGTCCCAATAACATGTAAAGATAATAATGAAATCTTTACTCATGTCAAACGAATATAGTCTTCATGATAAATAGTTAAATTCATATTAAAATTTATGTACAGCTTGATAACTTGATTTGGGAATAAAGTACTTTGCAGAAGAGTTCACCATGCTCGGCAAATACAGACAATGTGAAAAAGAATAAAAGAACATTAGAATTTGTAATGATACTCAAGATCCTTTGTACATAAACAATTGAGAAAAAAGATACAACAGTAATATTGACATTTTGATCAATGTCACTTTTAAATAATATATAAATATTTATTTTATAGGTACATAAAATCCGCTCTCAAATGGCGCTATATTTACTACTGTCTAGGGGTGCCAAACTTTTAAATCCACCTCTGGCAACACTGAAATGTATTGCCAAGTCAATTAATCCAATATTCTCAGATTTATTTTATGAGAAATAAATCAACATTATTATGAAGGTTTCAAGAAGGTTTGTTTATTCTCCAAGTTACACATACAAAATCTCCAGGAGTGAATCCAGGATTTATTATGGGTTCATATCTCTTGTTTGTCAGAGGATATGGAAAGTTTCAGAAAGTTGTGGAAAGATGATGCACAATTGAGGCATTTTACGATTCTGTAATAACACATTTTTACGACGTAATGCAAATACACATTGAGGTACCAAACATTTTTTTCCCCCGCAAGTATGGGAAGGGGTGTCACCCTTCCCAAAACCTCCACTTAATTTAAAGCGATGTATTTTCCTTTATTGAGATTTGAGCTGTATTTTGAGATGAGTATTGATAAACATCAAAATACATCTTAATATTGAAAAGTAACATTGTGCCTAATGTATATCGAATAATAACTAATAAAGAAGAACGACCTGAGTTTTCTAGCAGACAGTTTAATTTTAACTCAAATTAATAAAATAATATACACGTGTCACAATTTCGTAAAAACAATTTGGATTAACACACAAAAGAACACGACGTTTCATCAGGTATAGAAGTTCATTGCTATCGAGTGACCGCGAGTGAGGATCAGAATTTAAGACTTCATCACTTGCCCCTCCTCGTAGTAATAGTTGTTGTAGTTGTTGTAGTTGCAGGAAAATATTTGAATTCGTTCGGAGTCTTCAATGTTGCATGAAGTTTCTATTAAGTAAAGTTGTTATTCAATGATGAACACGAAAATTTGATAGGAGCTACAGAGAAACGTAAGCGCCGCACGACCTTACTAAGCAAGGACTACAGAAATGGGGAGAACAAGCATTTCCGAGACACCAAAAGAAAAACGGCAAGGCAACAGTATTGAGATATTGCTGATATCAGTAACTATTTTGACAAGGGATTTGACATGATAGGTCCCCTCCCTAAAGGACTCTCCACTACAGATTTACGTACTCGACTAATTATAACGTATATACATTACTACATTTTTAATCCGATTAAATATATTTCTATCAAAAACATAATACAACTTGAATAGACTAAATCACCAACTATGAGGGTTATAATCAAGAATCCCCAGAGTTCCTCAATCCGCGTTACGATATGGTGCTTTCAATTTTCTATTATGATTAAATATTACGACAACTGCTCATACAAAAGAGACCTTAACAGTGAAGGAACCCATTGCATGTAATGTCATATTTGTAAGCAACGGTCACATAAACTGAAGTTAACCCCTTTCATGGATACCTATAATGTAATGTACATAAGGGGTAAGAATACTAGAATAGGTATCAATGAAAGTGTGAAGTGGTTTAACAACAAGTTTCGTTTTAAAAATATAAATTTGAGGGTAGTCTGTAGACTAATCAAAGTTTCTTTTCAGAGATATTTTTAGTGAGGAAATAAGTTATTACGCGATCGATTAATTCTCTGATAATTTCGTTATTTATTGCTCTTCCAAGTTTTTTTTTTTTTTTTTCAGAAAAAAACATTTCGTAATGAAATAATTTATTTCATTTAATTTTGAGCGAAATTTACGTTAAGCGGGGGCGCTGGTTTTGACGATAAATTCGGTATTAATCGATTGTTCGCACGAAGTTCTTATCACAAATGCATCAAATTTTTAAAAAAATCATTCGATTTTAGACGTTAAGAATCACGTAAACTGAAGCGCAGTCAATAATATTTGGTTCACATTAATTTAAGTGAAGAATAAATGACAGCGAAACAAAATAAGTAGATATTCCAAACATATTATTCGTAAGTGTTTTCGCGCCTTCTTATTGTACCTTATTATTCGACGTATTATTTCTTCCGTACTTTTTGTTTTGCCATATAGTTATCTTTAGTTTGAGCGGAGTAATTCGTATTAAACGGCTCATTTAAGTTGAAAAGATAGTTAGTGTTAAATTTAAAATGGTGACCGCACTCGCTGTGAGACCATTGAAGGTTAGGAAAGAGGTAAAATGAATCTGGCCTAAATGTTTATCTTTTGTCGGTTGCGCAACTATGCCACCCAGGTCCGCCAACAGGAGAGGACAGGGTGTAAAATATCCGGGACCCGAACTGAGGAAGGCCCGTCAGTCAGTAATAAGGAAAAATACACGCAAATAATATTTCATTTTCATGAATGACAATTGAGTCCTGCATGTTTTCATACCTGACACACCATTTAAGACTCCTCAATATCACAACGAAGGAAAAACAATCTCGGGCGCCGTTCTCAGTAGAAGTGTGCAAATAACCGACTACACATTTTCGGGTTAGGTTGGGTCGGATGGTTAAGTGTTAATCTCAAAATCGATCAGTTTATTGAAACATCATTTTAGTTCATATCTGCAACAGCGTCATTCCTATAAACTGATCGGTTTTCGGATTAACAAAATTCACAATAGGACCCGACTTGATGAAAACCGAATATATCCAGACGGTTATTTGTCGTCCCCTGGTTCTAAATCCACTCACCTGTAAGGAACTCCACTCTCCTCGAGTTGCTTGAGGGCCGACTGGTACAAGGGCAAGTTGTCGTAGTCGGGGAAGATTTCCGCAAACTCCTCGAACTCCCGTAGATCCGCAACCTGTCGCAGAGAAGCAATGGACACTGCGGTGGACTTCGAGCACGCTTCAGCACAACAGTTCATGGTGTCGCAGTTGTTTGTACCACACGAACAAATCATTCCAAGACTCTTCTGTACAAAGGTCAACACCCACACACCTATCTTTTATTTCGGTTTGGAAATGCAACGACGGTTACTCGAGTCGGGGTACCACTTCTATGATGATATACTAAATTTCGTCGAATGCGATTAAAAGAAATTAAAAATCCTACAAAACACACGAACGTATAGGAATAATGATTCGTATTTAAAAATAATTCGCGATTTTAGACTGTTGTAAAATACAACATTTAACACCTAGTTAAGAGCGCGATCTAACATTAATATTTCAAAATTTTAAAACAGATATATGAAATTGTTTATATTTTTTCCGATACCGCTATTGTCTTTAAAGCAGCGGTGTCGGAATCACTAATATCAAGACATTCTTCGACAGGAAAGTACACACCGGACAATCCACTAGGGAGTTGTTCAATAACAGATCATGTAAGTTTCGAAGCAATCACTTGTAACACTCAACACCACAAATACACATGAGCAAATTATCATTTTACAGAATGACAAACACTATTAATACATTTGACTGTACGCATCACTATTTCGTCGGTTAATTTTTGTTCACGGAAAAATTTACAACGTCACTTCGCCGACTAATTCCTGCAAATGTCGGCGGCGATCAGAACAACTCAAAAGGTTGTCACGGAGCGCGAACAACAAGGGAAGACGGCGTGACAACTGATTGCAAACCAATGACGCGCGATTTCATTAGTGTCCAATGGGAGACAGCTTGTGGAATGTGATACTAGGCAAAAAAAAATCGATAGATCGAATAAACGAATCAGGGGAGGGTAGAACATACTGTCGACACCACGATGTTTCACAGTGAATACAGCAAAAGCTTACGTAATACTTAGACAAGTCAGTGACGTGATAAGATGACCTTTGTTTCTGTTTGCCCCTCCCCAATGGGGGTTGTTTAATCAATGGAAAAGTGAGTTGGGAAAAGATAAGTTCAAAATTTCTCAAACAATAGAGCGAAGAAAAGAAATTAAAGTAGGTGAACTCTAATATGACACATTTTCATTTAACAATAAAATTGAAGAAGCATCATTGATTTTTAATTGCTTGAAAGGGTTCATCGGCGAATAGAGAGAACTAATAATTTTCCTTTCAAATGTACGATTATGTTTAAGATGAAATGGACGACACCGAATAAGAACCAATTAACTTTGTAAAGAATAAAAAAAATCTCTCGCTTTCGAAGTTTGAAATGAAGTTTTGGCATTTGCCGTGACAAATTTGAATAAAAATAACCATGTAATTTGATGGGAAATCTTTTGCAAGTTCAAATATTTCGATACATCTAAGAAGAGGACTCGATATCATCAATAAATATGTAACCAAACTGTCACAAATTAAATGGAGAATCAAATGATATCAAATTTATGAGTTTTGCAGAGGAATAATAAAGAAAAAAGTTTTCGATTTAAGTGCAAGTGGCAATCACTTATCGCATCACACATTTCAACCAGGGTGAGTACACAGTTATAATTCCAAACAAATTACAATTTTAATTTCAAAGCTGAAACAGTGCTTTGCTAGAGGTATCTACCGGAAGAGTGGAAAATTCAAATGACGTTCATTATCCCAATACATTAGAGTTTGCTATTTTATTACACACAGTTCCATTTCTTTTTTTACATCAAAAGAAGAAGCTTTATTTTAATAAATATTAACCAATGTCGTAATAAAGCGCACATAATAAATAAATCATTAATTTTGATTAGGAAAATTCATTTTAGTATTGTATATAATACGAAATATTTTTACATATGTTAACACACTTAAAATACTTTCATCAAAATTCTATTAAAATGATAAATGGTGGATCATTTTGACTAACGTTTAAAGCAACCATTCTACCTTAAATAATGACTAAATATTGTCACAGTTTAGTATCTATTGATAAAACACTTCAAAATGTAACCAATAATAACTGGTCACACGATTCTAACTCACACAAGCAGGGATTCTAGTTTGCTAGAGATAGATACAAAAAATGTGATTTATTTATTGTTTAATTAATATTTACTTAAATTAATTTTCATTAAAATTCATATGGATTTTTCCTTAGTTTTTTTTTTTCATTTTATTTCTTCTTTTAACCCAGTTTCTCGATCATCCGGCCACTACCTGGGTTTTATTCATCTCTTTCTGTTCATAGGCAGTATTTCTCTTTATCTCTTTTCTATCTTACATCTCTCTTCATTTCCATCTTATTTCTTTATGTTCCTCCTCCTTTTTTCTCTTCTCCTTTGTTTCCGACTGTCATATCTGTTTTGCCATTCATGGTTGTTCCCACTTTGCCGTATACACTGCTGAGGTATATATGTATTTAATAAGAAACAACAAAAATATATTTTTAATAGATTTGGAAGGGGGTATAAAACCCCAGATTACCTCCCACCACTTCTATCGACGCGCCACTTCGAATCACAGCAAGAGCATGCCAATTTCGTCCACCAGACAATGCTAACGTTTGAAGTCGGGAATGTTCGATTGGTTTGGGGATCGACCAGAGCGGTGTACGTCATTTTACAGACTCGTCATTCTTGATGACGGTCGCCGAAATCCGGCTCTCACAATCGTATTCCGTTCGTGAAATCTCGGAGTCAGAGACAAATGTGTGGTATATTTCGATCCCGTCAAAGCCGCAACTTTACATTTCTCTCGGAAACAGACGCGCTTTCCGTTCGAGGAGGCCAGAGCTCAAAACATTATTTTCTCGTTCGGACCAAAACGAATAAAACACACAGTCTTTCACAGAAATGTAAGATTCGGATGCTTTTTTTCTTTCTCACAGCATTATTAGATACAGGAATAATATTATGGAGTGGTGCATATAGTAATGTATTAATATTCTTGGAAAGCATACAAAAAAGATTGTTGAAAATCATAAATATAATACATTTTACAAAGAAATTCCGCTAAGTATAAAACAAATATTTGCTTACGAATCCTTACTTTATAACTCTATCAGCGTTTGTTATAGCTATGTAAATTCAAGAAGTGCAACCAGGAAAAAAAATCGAGATACAAAAAATATATAGAAAACTGTAAGTACAAAAATTAATTATATCAATGCAATCAAACTTTTCAATCTATTACCGAATTATCTGAAAAATTAAGGTAGCACAAAAATCTACGAAAAAATAAATTTAAAAAATGGGTTACACAAAATGTTTAAAAGTACAAAAGTCTAAAAGTAGAGTGCTCATCATATAATTTTCTGAAAATTATTCTTATATAAATATTATGGGTTCCAGTCAGTTATTTAGTATGTAAGTTTTTAGTGTAAATAACTAGTACATAAATAAGAGACGTAACTTCGTTTACCTCTGCAGGAAAGCAAATCGACAACGGTTTAGTTGTTTGTAATTTTCTGGTCAATAAAGTTAAAGACCTCTCGTTCAATCGCCAGGTGTTTACAATCAACTCTCTTGAATGACTTCTCTATCGTTTAAGATAAGAAACCAGCAAATGTAACGTCTGAAGTTAGTTCATTCTTTGATACGATTCGCGTCTATTTTTCCTATGATCGAATCAACAACACTAATCCAGTAAATCAATCAAACGACTTTATCATAACATGATACACAAAATCTTTACGCAGTCACGCCATCCATCCAAATTGTTATCCGCCTCACGATATTCGAGTGAGCAAAATTAGATATATGTAGGGGCGTTCTAATGAAACGAAAAAAAGTTATTGAATGAGATAAATAGCGAACAATATATTTCTATAATGAAATACGATCAGTAATTCAAAACGAAGAGGCAAACACGACTGACCTCACAAATAGTACTAATTTCCATCCTATATCTCAATTGATTTTATGTCGAATACTTCACAACTACAAATAGTGGAATAGCGGATTCCATTCAGTTATTATTGCTTCTCCTATCTACGACGGTGCAACATACATTCACAAACGACGAAAATAACAAGATTGTTTTTCATGGAGGGAAAACAAGTTCAATTTAGGACAGTGCTAACCTCTTATTATTATTTTTTTTCTTTCAGCCAATATACGCGTTCATTCAATCGTTAGATTGCCTGGTTAGACTTGGGAAGAAGCCAAATCTTTAACACAACACTTTGGAAAAAGTTTCGAAACATTTTTTTATAAAACCACGTGGGTCCAATATCAAATAAAAATAATTTAAAAATATTTAAAATATTTTTTCAAAGAAACGATCACCATGTTACATCACTCGAAATTCCGCGACGTTGTTAAGTTCTCTACAAAAATATTACAGTCTGAAAAAAATAATTATTAAGGTTTGTCTCCCCTTTCACTAAATTTGGCATCGGAAAATCTGAAGCATGAGGGTCAAGACCGTGATTCAATTAGGAAAGATCCTGTTTTCTTACGTAACAGCTGGATTCAAGCAGTTTCAAAGTCGTTAAATTCTATTATTTATTTATTACCCTCTTACGCTTACCTCATCCTGCGCAGAGACGAAGGATTCTGCAGTGGAAGTCAGGTAGGACGACGCGCCGTCGCCGTACAGCCTGGACGAGCTGTCGGTGCGGAACAGTGCAGATCGCTGTGAAAAAAAAAGAAAATAATTTACAATTAAATCGCGACAATTCGACATGAATTCCTAGAAATTCCTTCCAAGAGAATGTCAAAGAAGATGGGAACAAAACATTATTTTATACTAGCTGATTACCCCGAGTTGCTTGGAAATTTTTATTTTACTTGTTAGATCAAACGTCTTTTACCTAGGAAAAAATAAAATCTATCTATATTGTAAGATCAAAATAATTTTACTTAGTGATTTTTATATGTACAGCATCCTACTTTAAAGATTCGTAACAATTTTAATACAAAACTTGATTGTATACGCCATATTGTTTGACCTTCAGCAGCTAGAATAAATAAGTCCTTGGATAAAACCACCCTTGAGCAAGCAATGTAAAGTTGTCCGTGAGAGAAACAAATCAATCAAAATGTCACCAATTAGTCTAGCTCACCAATTTACTCTTACTGAGGATTATTTAACCCCCATATGTGCTGAACTTATACGGTATCATGTCACTGTATTTCTGAAAGGTTCCAAAATACATGGATTAAACCTGTATTTTTCAATTAAATATTTTTACATGACTCTTTCTTCCCACTCCATTTTTTTGCGGTCTTCCCACTCCAACCATGGGGTTTCTCGGGCTGTTTCCCCCTCCTAATCCCAATGGGAGTCCAACTCTGACATTACATCGGAAGTATCTCTATTCTTCTCAGAATCTCAGGTAGAATGAACCCACTCGCCGGGAGCCGCACCGGTCCAATTTTCGCTTTCAAGGCAAGAGACAGTGGCGACAGCACGGCTGCACCATTTCATTAAAACACTGGTAAAATCTTAATTATCCGTCCAAATTATAAGATTTAAAGACGTTTCTTATATTTGTTAAATGCACAAACCAAAAACCATTAAATTTGATGTTAAGTTATTTTTTCCTTCTTATATTACTCTCTTAAATCGAAGTATTTGAAAATTTCTGTTTTTAATAACTCTTTTTCAATAATTTAGGTTAACCTTTGTCGATAGACATATGCTGTTGTGGGCTTTTTTGAAGAACTCATGGAGGTGAACAATATTGCCACTCATAGTTGTCACCAATCTCTAACCGTTTCGACAGTGTAAGCGAATATACTTTTTTTTTCGATTTTATAGTCAAAATAATTTTCTATCTTTCTTTTACGCATTTTTAAATAAAAGTCAGACATTGTTCCTCCTGAACATCGTAACTATATCCTTGCCGGATTTTATCGCGATCGGCGGTTTAGTCTTGATTAGGTAGCAAACAGATAGACACACTTTCGTATTTCGCATTTATATATTAGTAATGAGTATGGATTGTGAATTTCTTTTATGGATGATTGGATGAATGCAAATCTATACAATTTGATGGATCTTTATCAAATTTGATTAAATAGTCTGAAACGGTCTAGACAAGCCAACACGCTCTTTTAAATGTTTATCCTTCTCAGCAAAGGAAATTAAGGTATTATATCCGCGTTGACTGAAGTCAAGTTGCCAACTATTCCGAGACTTGGAAATATTCACCAATTCGAATTAATTAATTAATAATCCGAATTATTGATTTTTACTGTTGGACGAGGACAATTATTTTGTGATTTTATAACTTTGTAATAAATTTAGATCGTCGCTTGACTCTTTCTTTGACAAGGGTCGAATTGTCTTCACTCACGTGATGCGGTTTCCGCAAGAACAGTATATTCCATAGTTTTTGGTGATTTATTCTCGTGAATACCTTGTGGGATACGAAAATATTAACGTCATTGCGTTTAAATTTCCAATTGCTATGTTTTAGTTTTTCCATATAAGCGCATAATTCAAAATTTCGCGCCGTAAGGTTATGAAAATTCATCGCCACTGGATAGAGAATAGTTCAAACAATCATTTGAAACATTTTTTGGGGGGATACTTAAGCCTAGTCGCTCTGACGGACATAATACCTTAACGAGTTCTTTGTGAAAGCATTGAGCGGAAAATAGCAGCTCCTTGTTGCAGGTGGTAGTGTTGTCGCTCATCACCAGGTCATCCCGGGTTCGATTCCCGATGGGGCCAGAAAATTTGTAGCTTTTTCACATTAATGTCCTAGTTCAAATAGCTGTGACTACTGAAAAGCAAACCTTCCTTTCTGTATCCAGCTCCTCCTAGTATCAATAACTCTAACTATTACTAACTACTTCTACTAACCCCGCCACGTGGGCCAAGTTGTTGGTAAACCCACCTAAGCGGCTCACCTACTAACAATGACCCTACTCCTAACTCCATGTAGATGAGCTTCAATAGCACGCTACATTTCCCATTTACAAATACAACAATATAGTTCCTTAAAGGCCTCGTTACGCGGTCATTTCTGTCTCCGTTTCCGTCGAGTTTCTTTTCAGTCTGGAAGGTACTGTGTTTTTTTACACGATCCGTTCAGTTCTGTTGTAATTTTACTTATGTTTCGTGCTCAAGCTCGCAGTGTTGAACAGTGAACGTGAGATAGTATCGTAGTTCATGGATGTAGACTAATCGCAGTAGCCGGAACTTTTTATTTCTGTGGAGAACAGGCAGAAGAAAAGAAAACAATGGAGTAAAACGTGGTATTTAACAATCTCTATGAAATCGATAAGAAAATCATGACCCTTTTTTTAACACGGACAGATTTTTCACAATCAGATTACTCATTCTCCCTACGTTCATTCTCTTCGATGAACAGTTTTCCCAAGAATAAATTTCATCACCGTTATTAATTATTAACCCCAATATTCACACAAACATACGTATGTTTTATTATTAAAATATCGACAAACATGCATGGGTGAATTAGGAGACCAATATCTTTAAGATCAATATCAAAATAAACCGTATAAATACATCAGGGTCATTGCTTGACATTTTCCTGTTACGGAAATAGTACCTGTAAGATTACTTATCTTAACTCGTAAAGAAAAGTATATGTAATCACGAGAATTTCGAAGATAACTATTTATCTAGGGCGGTAAAGTACCTAGAGACGGTCCTCGACTGAGACTGTAGTATGACTCCTCTTTACACATAGGATTTATAAGAAATGAAATAGATATGGTTCGCCCATTCCGTCCGGTCTCTGTCTTCATTTCATTTCTCCTGTCAATTGAGCGTGATTACGCAAATGAAAAACGGACAGGTCTACTGAAAAGACAGTGTAACAAGGCCTTAAGCGCATGTGTCACCAAGGCTAAGGGGCTAGTTAGGGGTACAGTTTCTGTGGAGATACCTATTTATCAAACTACGTGAAATTGTGTGAAGCGAACAGAAATAGACCAATGTAAACCCCCGGGCGAGTTGAGTAAGTTAAAAATAATTTTGCACGAGCATGAATCACATAACATCAGTCCATTTTATGGGTTCCGTTATATTACTATTTCGTTAGAACTATATCTAATACTCTCAGGCGAGCAACGTTAGGATTCTTATATTAGGATTTTTTTAATGATCCAAAATTTCGATGAGAATCGTGTATTACGGGTACTCGTACACATAAAAGCAAAATAGTATGGTCTCATTGCAGGGAAAACAGTTCTAATACATTTTAAATATGTTGTTCAATGAGACAAACTATTTTGAAACGTACCTAAAACAATAGGTTAGGAGGGAAAACCTCATTTGTGTTTAGTGTCTAAGTACACTACCACAGAATCTACCAAATGTGAAGCTATTTTGCCAGTTTACGATCAAAATCGGTAGTTTGCAATTAATTATTTTGTCATGCGTATTTATTGGCGCAATCTTACTGATAATATTATCCATATTAAAAATACAAATATTATCCGCTCAAGCTATTTGCCATAAGAGGGGTGATTTCGCCAACTTTGCTGGCATATTTTGCTCTCGTAACTGTATTAGTTCTAATTTTTATCGCTCAATGCACAATAAATGAAGCAAAATTTTGGCGTAATGAACTTTCATGTCGACCTTTTTTGCCACTTTCTATCCAAGCGCGAACTCTGGTATCTGATTTTTTTTACGACGACAATAGAAGTCTAAAACCTCGCCATCACTCGCCTGGTCCAGGAAGAGCGCCTCGCTCTCCGCTTGCAGTTTAACAGCGGCGTCCAACAGCTGCTGCAGATCGCGAACGAACTCCGCCTCTTCGGCGCTGGTGACGGCGAGCGGCGCCGCCCCCGGTTCGCCTCCAGGCCCGCCCCCGCCAGCGCGCTCCGAGGTGTAGGCGGCCAAAGCGTCTTCCCAGTAGTTGACGGCCGTGTCGAGCGCCTCCATACCTACAACACAAGCCAACGCACTGAAGATCACCCGAAGGGGGACGTAGTCTAAGTGTGTGAGTGTACGTGTAAAAACAATTATTACACTCCAAGTCGTGTAACTTTACCCAGAGAAATAGTAACCTTAAAAGCATATGAGCGGAAGCGCACTGTGTTTATTGTGAAGTAGTAGTACTAAGTTAATTGTCTTCAGCGTGGTCATAGTTTGTAACTGCTCTCTTGACAAGAAATTATTTATTAATTTATTTGTTGCCCGTCTAAGCTTGATGTTGGTACAAAGCTTTTAGTGTAGCCAACGCTTTCATTTCGCCATCGCACATAAGAGGAATGATAGTACCTCGTGTTATGTTGGCAGTACACTCGGATTTCTTTAAACTTAAATCTAACGCCAACATCGGAAATCAATTCAATTCACTTGTTCCTGTGATGCTATTATGTTCTCTCCGTGAGTGTGGAACGAATAATACCTTGTGCCTTAACTTGTTGTGCTATAAACTTACATATTTTACAGCAAATAGTCGCTTCAACAACTACTATTAATATTTATTCGGATATTACTTAAATTCTCAAAAGTTGGTAACTCGTGTTAGGCAGCCATATCGCATTATTTTCGGTAAAGTTAAATGACTTTGGGTATACATTTCATTTATTTGTAAAACCCTTTGGAAATAAAGTATGTGTGGTGAGGTCGCCGTTACTCCATCATTTTGTCCAATTACCGTCTGCACTCCACGCTTGATGAGAAAAACCTGTTAGCTCAACAAAACTTGTTAGGGGTTTGAGTCAACTTTACGAACTCTTATTGCACAGACCAGATGTATCTACTTCGCTCCTAAAGGATCAACATCTTTCCCCCTCTACTCAAAATGTTGGCTACGCCCTTGCACTCAAGAAAAATATTTGCGAACAAAAATTAAATCTTAAATTAGTAAGATTTTATTTTTATGCTAAATAATTCAAAAATGTGAAAAACAATAAATTTCAAGTTGTAACTCACTGAGTCAACATTAAATTGAAAAAAAAATTTTTGTTTGGAATTAAAGTGTTCGTACAAAACACTTTTAATACTTTCGTTTCGGAGATAATCACACATACTCAAAAGAATTTTCACTCTAGTCAGAATTTTTAAAAACATGCATTCAAAAATGCTTCTTGTGAATGAAGACAGTTTTTCGAGGTAAGGAAGTGCTGTTGAAATACTTGTTTAGTGATTATGAAACACGTTCGGACTATCGTCTCCTACGTTTATCTCGAGATATGCTCTTTGTGCGGAAAAGTGTGAGAATCGCCGATAGTGTTAAAGGAAAGACTACTCCTCGCTCCATCACTGGAGCTGCGACAATCGACCTTCGTTGTTTGAGGTTCCTTTCTCTAAGATAAAAAGCACGCGGAAAAACAAGCAGTTGAATGTATCGATATCTTTCTTTAGTTATGTACCACGGTGTCTGTGCAATCGAAACACAAAAACTGCGAACGTCTATAGTTTACAAGTATTCGCGCATATCTTCTCCACGTGTAAGGTACAAGAAAGAAATATATGCACAACGAACCTTAACACGTAGGTACATGTGAAACCGGTTTTAAGTGCACACAGCATTGTTTACTGCCTGGTTCACTTATCTCCTGTATGGGGATGTGTCTCGGGTCTTCCGGGGTTTAGGTCTGGGTGGAAATGGTGTACAGTTGTGGAAGACGAACAGGTGGTGTAGTGGTTAACACCCCTGCGATCAAAACAGGAGTCCCGGGTTAGATTCCCGACTCGTCGCTATCTTCACCTGACCGGACGTTATTACGTGTATTTGTGTTTCTTTTGAAGCATTTTAAGTTTTATGCTCACTGAATAAGTTATTCCGATGAGAGATAATATTTAATTCAATTCTTATTAGTGAAATATGTTTCTTCGCTTTTTCAAGCCTCTTTGTGTGTGTGTAAATATTCCGTCAATAATCAAGGTTTTCCGGATGTGGATTGGCGTCTCTGACAAGTTACAGAGTTATTAGATGATTTCATATTATTCTACGTTACTTTCTCATTTACAGTTTCACGAATACATATTTACCATCGCCAGTGCGTTTTCTCTGTAATATTCTTTTCAACCATTGGAAGAATCAGAGGTGAGACATGAAACGTTAACTTAGTCAATACTAAATGTTAACTTCAAACTAAATACTATACATTTCCTATATTCATGTGTAAAAACTAAAAAATACGCCTGGAAACAGAAATTTTCAAAAATGTTCTTTGGTATTTAAAATCGTAAGTGAATCCATAAAATGGTACATTGTGAAAAAGAATAATTTTTCCACCATCAGGAATTCCAAACCTTAAAAGGCAAGTATTTAATTTTTTTCTTTTGCTCTTATTCTAAAACTAGATATTGCATATTTTTTTAAATTTCTGTTCATTTCCGCTAAATGTTAGAATTTAATATAATAATACACTCATTCAAAATACATACTAACTTACTCAAAAAATATTTATTATAATAAAAAAAACAATTGTGACTCATTTTATACCGGCGATATAATTTGTAAAAAAAATTCTTGGGAATTACTTTTCATATTTTCCAATACATCAGACCCAAATTTACAAATTTATTTCAGAGTGCGTCCGAATTTCTCAGCAAAAAAATATTGATGGTAACTTTAGGTTTTTGTCTCTAAATATTTTATTTCTTCGATTGTTAAATTATTCATGGTCAATTGATGACATTTTACGCAGTTAATGCCCTGCGTTAAGTGCCTGAATACCAACTACATTTAGGTTAAAAGCTCTGGGAAACGAGGGCGAATTGCTCCGTCACAACAATATTGTATACCTTTCAATATTTGGTAAAATGAACCAATCTCATTTCAACTATGAAGATCCATGAGTGGGTAATAAATATAGATTTATATTCACATGCGTTAACAATTACCTTAAACGGGTGACAAATTTACAAAGGTAAAGAATTCTAGCCTTAGTATCCCAATTTTTTTAAAAACTCAAACAAAGATTTTAAACTATAAACCAGGGACTTAATGCTACCTAGCAGCACAAGTTCATGCCAAAGCCAAAATGTGAGAAAAAAATTGGCGAAATCTGTATTTTTTTTACCCTAGACCAGTTGCATATAGCAAAACACTACGATCAAAAATCGTAATTTAATAACTAGTATGTTTTCATTTTAGTAACATTTCATACAATTCCAATTTCGTTCAAATACAGTTTCAAAATGTTGGTGCCTGCGTAATCTTAGAGATTTCACAAAATTTTCTGTGAATTGAAACCACGATAACATCAAAAGTTTTTTTTTTTTTTTTTTCGGGGAACCCACGGACGGGGAAGTATTCCAAACCATACTGCCAGTACCATTCAGTAAAAATTCCTTAAAAATGTGCTCTGAACTGAAATCTCACCACTGTTACCAGGCTCAGGTATTTGCGGGCAAATTCATTCAATTAAGTAGTTAGATGATAACTATCGGTCAGGTGTAAAACGGCGACGAGACGTTAATCGAAGCCGGGTCTCCTGCGATCCCTGAACACCCCTGCGATCAATGCAGGAGTCCCGGGTTCGATTCCCGGCTCGTCGCCATTTTCATCAGTCCGAAAGTTATCACATATCTTCTCCACGTGTAGGGTAAACGGAAGAAATATATCCATCAGTAGTTAGTTGTGTTTTTTTTAAATCAACTTTTGAAATTTGGTTGGGGCAGTCTCCCATTTTGTTTTACGTCTTAAAATAAGACTTCAATAGAAATTTCAGATTTTAAGACATAAAACAAAAATTTCAAAAGTAGTGTCCTCCCCAAATTTTGAAAGTGATTTTTTAAAGAACTGTTGTAGTGAGTAATTTCTCACTCGATGCCATGGAGAATTGAAAGACGTCAGGCAATAATCCTTCCGGAGGGGGTATGGGAGGGGATAGTCGGCGCCAGCGGCGAATAGATAGAGGCGTCGCGACGCCGCCGTGTCGGAGGCGGCAGCGGCAGCAGCAGCACAGCAACGGTCGCCGTCGACGTCGCGCCGCACTGCGGACGCCCGGTCCGCGTGCTGGGCGCCGGCATCGATCCCGGGTCCCTGCCGCCTCCGTCGCCGCCGCAGCGTCGGCCTCCGGGGACCAAAGGAGCCACGCGCCACAAAGGACCACTGGGACGAAACAACTCCCTTTTCATCTTCATCACTCAATGAACAAGAGTATTCTCACCGCGATAAGAAGCAAATGGGTGGTTCGGTTCATTTAACATCAATAATTCACCGGGAAAACTATATCGACGTGAGATCCAAATTCAGAGGAAGGAAAGGATTTCTTCAAGTCTTTGGAGGCCACATCCAAATTTCGGGATGTCATATTCGAAGGTTGGGATGTCCAATTCAAACTTTTGGAGAAACACTTCCGTTTCTCTGAATTTGGATCTCACAACCAAACCTGTTGTATAAACGTAGGCTCCCGCGGCCGGAGTGAATATAAACTTGTTTGTCCAGGTCAGTAGAAAGAACAACCAACGTTTCGGTCATCTTGCTATGGCCTTCGTTATTGACTCTGACATTGTCCCCAAGAAGGCCACGAGATGACCAAAACGTTTGCAGTTGCAGACAAACAAGCTCATACTGCTCTATCGGATCATCTTCCTTCTCTAAGCTGAAATTACATTCCTCATTATAATCATACCGTGTTTCAATTGCTCTGCAATGAAAGGAAGCAAAGACCATCATGCGTAAAATAAAATACTCTCGCACGTCCGAAAAAAAAATTTAAAAAATTGATGGAGAATTTTACGGTTGTAGTTCAGCGAACAGAACAAAGCAGTGTCAGATTAAATATACGCTAGTGGTTCCAAAGCATTTTAGACTCGCGGCCCCTTCATCTACATGTTTCCCACGGCGTCCCCAGAACGAATCCATTTATTGTAGACCACAATCAAATTTAATCACACTTCTAACTAAGTCATTAATAGAAAAAAACTGGCTTGTTGAGGGGGGATACGATCGTAAACCAAGAAATTACATTACAGCTTTTGAAATAATGCGAGATAATAGAATCTCCGTTACCTTACTCCTTGGCAAGTTTCTGAATATGGTTAGAAAAATGAGGGAGGCGGAACTGATGAAGGAGAATGAGCAAAATGATCATACTTAATCTAGACCAGTTT
>NNCF01132197.1:143138-155508 GCA_002313205.1 Laupala kohalensis
ATATGCACGTGTGCGTGTATGTAGATAAATATGTAAATAAGATTTATTTGGCTATGGTAATATGTCTGTACATGTTATTTACCCTCAAGATAAATATGTATTCTTTCTATGAATTTATTTGATTCTGCCGCCGAATGTTTTGTTCTGTTACAGATTACCAGTTACCTCCAGATCTCCGTTTCTTGCTTAGCGCGCTTGCCCTAACCGTTGGTTATCCGTGGTTCCCAACGGTGCTCAATGAACAAAACAGTCACTGAAGTGCATAAAACAATAGCTGAGATTTAAAATGAAGAACAAATAGCCATGACAGTATATAATTATTGTTATTTTTTTCTTTTTTACTACACATATTAGTTATATGTTTAATAATCAAAATCGTTTAATATTTTTATTTTATGTTACTGTTTCAGTTCAATGAGAGTGAATACGAGGGTTTAGTATGCACAGCCCACGGCACATTTTAGGGCCTCTATAAGGCGCACGGGCCTTAAGCCCCGCCACATGTATTATTGTATATTTAATGTTATAATAAAGCCCTTTTGAAATTGAAATTGACGTCATTAATATTCAGTGGTAGAGGTAAAGAAATGAAAGTATAAAACTTACAGTTGATGTAAAGGGATGAATTGTAAGAAAAAGTCTATTACATTTTTTTTATTTTATGGCGCTGAATACTAGCGTCTTAGTTCACTTAGCTAAGAGAACCGACTGTCGCGTCCCTGTCAATCACAGGTGTCGCCGCGCTGTCTCGTAGACCAAGGACTCCACAATAATTTAAAGAAAAAACAGAGTGTACAAACAACAACAAAAAAGGAAAACATATCCTCCACAAAAACAGCTTATTTGCTTCGATTCCTACGATGTAAGAGTTAATAAGCCTTAAAACACGTTGGTTTGTTCGAATCTGTTGCATTGTGCAGGATATAACCTTCAATTTCATATCAATCAGGCTATTCATAATTTTTTCTTGAAATCTCGGTAAAAATGACATGTTTTGATTAGTTCATTTGTCCATAAGTTGTTGAAATCACTGAAAATTTGAATAAAAACAGTATATAATATTAACCAATAAAACATATAATGTCGTCTCTTGTTTTATTAAATTGTTGAAATATTTAGAATTCCATGAGAAGATACGACGGGAAATTACTATTCGAAATGATGAAATACGATGAACCGAAACGCTTTCCAAATTATTACGCGAGCGAAATGAATTTGCAATATCATATATTAAAACTTTATTATTAGGTAATTGTATACATTAATTTTCGTATAGACCACGGATGCCGTATATGTGGTACACAAGTTTGAAAACGCATAGTTTTTCTCCAAATATCGGCAAAAGGGGCATGATTTGAATAATTTAAAATGCTCATAAATTAATACAAAAAGATATGAAGTGATTAATGAGAGAATAATTAAAATTACAATTGTGTTTTAATTTACATTGTAATTGTGTTTTAAATTTCTATTAGAGTTGTGTTAATATGTATAAATCTCAGTTTCGGGAAATCAGGTTTGAATGGAATTGTTCATAAAATATTATTAAAAAAATCTAAGAATGGGAAACAATAAATACTATATAAGCGTTCAATTTTGTTCACTACGATTTTAATGTTTCACGCTACGTGGAAATATCTAGGAAACCAGCTAGTGATTCTTAAAAGTAGTTAATGTTTCTATTTTTTTTTTAAATTTCTTTATTTACTTCAGTTTTATCTCATATAATGTTAATGTGCCAGTGTTTTATCATATTTTGACCAGTTTTTCGGATGAGAGTAAATCTTTAGTATTTTAATTATATATAAATTTAAAAAATTGTATAAATAATTCTTATTTAAAAAATAATTGTGGTAGGTTTGTGGAATTAATTCAAATATAATTGTCAGCTACGTAAATTACTCGTTTTTTAAATATTTTTTCAATGGTTATATCAGCTTACCATAAGGAAGCTGACACAACCCTGCTTTTTAAAAGTGACATTGTTAGAAATTTTCCGGATAATTAATGAGTTATTACGCAGTGACGGTAGTTTCATTCCATTGCGTAATAGCTTTATAGACCTGAATTTTCGGAAGTTTGATTTTCAATTACCTTTTTATCAGATGTTACAACTTATTCGATATATGTAATTAAACATGTATGTTGAATGTATGTAACTGATCCAGTGTTCAGAATCATTCAATGTTATTTACTGTTTATTTACGTTTAATACAAAAAAGTGATTGTCGCGACATATTTTTAGTGATGCAGTCGAGGGTGAACTTTTAATAACATTTTTTAAATTTACAAACCAAGATACAAATATCACAATTTTTTTAAAATGTATTTCAAAACGTCATGGCATATGACAAGAATGGTCATGGGAATTTACGTATTTTCTATTAGATAAGCACTAAAAATTTCAACCAACTCTTCAAGAATAAATCATCGTAAAATACAGATAATAAAATATACTAATGGGACAAAAATCGCTTCTGAACAGTTGACTTGCATGAGTTCTCAAATCGAAGTCACGCGGCCCTCGGATCATCTGAGGAGTCCCGCAAGGGTCTGAGTGCCATGCATAAAGCACGATGCGCCTTCGCACCATGTGAGGACTGAAGGGGATTTGCAGGGTGCGCGTGTCCTTCGCACTCAGCTGCGCCACCCCGTCCTCACCCCCACCCCCACCACGTGTCACTTCCGCAGGACGTGTGGGAGTTCGCATGTAAAAGTACGGTTCAAGTTATTCTCGGGAATGGGATAAATCCTTGCTTACATTTTTTTAAATTGAAGTATTTGTAAATGGGAAATATGGCGTGTAGCGTACTATTGAAGCTCATCTACCTGGAAAGATAGGAGTTAGGAGTTGGGTGGTAGGCTATTGTTAGTAGGTGAGCTGCTAGCTGGATTTACCACGTGTTAGTAGTAGTAGTTAGTAATAGAGTTATTGATACTAGGAGCAGTAGGAGGTGGATAGAAGAAGTAGGGTTCGCTTTTCAGTAGTCACAGATATATGAAATGGGACATTAATGTGAAAAGTTAAAAAAATTATGGGCCCACCGGGAATTGAACCCACGATGACTTGATGTATAAGAACGCTAACACCTGAGCCATCGGAGGGGTGACTAGCTTACTTCTATTGAAAATATTGACTCGACAGAAATGCGATATAGAATCACATGTTTGGTTTCTTTTAAAGTAAGCGAATATAAATATCGAAATGAACAGAAAAATCTACAGTACATTGAATTTTTATTAATGACTTGAATAATGTACACAACATTATTTTTCTGTTTCAAATACTATACATCCAACACCAACAAATGTTTTTCATTAAAACATCCAGTGATAGTATCTTCTCTATTTACTTCATTTCCTTAACTCATATTACAGAAAAATAAAAATAAAATACAAAATAGAGGCAATAAATAAAAATTACAATTACTAATTTGTCTTCTTTTGAATTTTATTTCTTTTGTATTTTTTACATCCTTAATAATTTATAATACGCGTCTCATGAAGACATTCTGTCGAAAGAGCTTCCGCTTCGAATAAAGAAAACAGTATATGGAGGAGAGAAGATGACAGAATTTTCATCATACATCCTCAAATCAGGAATGTCAAATTAATTTTTCATCCGATTGATCGAGAATGATGCAAGTTATGAAAACATGGATAGACATAGATAATTTTTACCTATAAAAAATTATATTCTATCAATGGGAGTCCAAAAATGTACCTTTTTCATTTTGACATATAGCGTGTTTCAACATACTTCCAGGTCACAAATGCAATAGTTTCACAAACTCTTTTATTTCCCGACATGATGAAATCATTTACTTCTGATATTATTATATGAGCGATACTTCAAAATACATCGTTTCAAATAATAAATATACTGAATTTTCACCATTTAAAACAACAAGATTTGTACGAATTATTTGTACGAAACAATAAAAAATATTTATGAAATACAAGAATATTTTGCTCCGTGAAAGGACTGATTGAGGAACAAACTTTATATGAAGTAAAAAGAGAGAAAGACCCACCGATTTTAATAACCATATACGAAATTTATGGATGATTATTTATCATACCCTCTTGATCATGAAGTTCCGCAAAGTTTTGACAGATACAACCAATGTCAAAAAAACGTAAATTCATGTAACGAGTATGTATTGAATGAAATAAGAGACCCGATGGCTAATGGCTCAAATAGGAACAAGAAAATGTAAGACATAAATTGTTTTGCATCTCTTTAATTCTGAATCTTCTCTGTAATTCTCTGTACTTCCCACCATCGCTATACCATAGAACCATTTCTTTAAATATACCGTAAGCTTCAATTCCGTTTTGAATATATGATTTCTTCTATGTGAGATGTTTTAAAACGAAAAATTATAGAGTTGAGGGTAAAAAGTTTTGACACACTATATATTTCGAGAAGATGGGAAAAATTTACTTTATTAGAAAATTTTAATTCTTTGTATGATTACAGGCAAAGTAAAAAAACATTCTAAAAAACACATGTAACATGAAAATAATCTTATCAAAGATAAAAATGAGTCCTCTTCAAATGAGGGCAAAAAATATAGCAATGACACCTTACTTCTGTTCAAACACTAAAACTGTGTTGATTTAAACAACAAAGTAATTTAACAATTCCATGAAAATAAAAATAAAAAAAATGTTTAGAAACAAAAGAGGTCAAATGAAAGTAGTCCAGATTCCTTGGAGCGGCGTGCCAAACGCGCTACAACCTTGGAAGCTCAAATGAGAGATATTATCTGAGGAGCATCGCGCAGCTAAAACAAAAGTATCTCGTGAATCCAGTTCATCTGATGTCTTTCGTTTCCAAGGTCTCAACTCCATTGATGATATCAAAAGTGAAACAGAACTTTCGTATTTAGAGAAAGAGGAGTACGGGACTCGAATGTCGCAAGAGAGAAACGGAATGAGTACGAGGGTCAACACAGTGAGGCGAGGGAGAGAATGCAATGGGATGAGTGACGATAGAGTCGCTTTGGCAAGAGCTATTAGGTAGGAGACTAAAGGAGTTGTTTCCGATGAGGATTTTAAATGGAAACGTAAGATTCTAAATAACGTTTTTAACAATGTTAAATATACTAATCTGCAGAGCACGACAGCGACTTAGGTCTGTACGACTCTGACATTACCCTGAAGAAGGTCGCAGCATGATGGCCGAAACGTTGGTAGTTGTATCTACTGAGACGCGGTTTGTCCCGGACAGACAAGTTCATACTGACTCCGGCCGCGGAAGCCTACCTTTATATCTGTGGTCTAGTGGTAGTTTCCCCTTCCACCATATCGCTGATCGGAAGAGCATGGATTCAAATACTGCTCGGTAGCTCTAGGTGAGGCTTTCAGCTTGGTTTTTTTCTCTCACCTACTTCAGGCAAATCTCGGTTCGGTACCATAAGTTCCCGACATCCCGAAATCTCTCCTTCCCAATTCTCCCACTCAACTCACGATTTGAAGGAAGAGCAGGTCTCATAGCCTGAACCTCGCCATAGATACATGAAATAAATAAAAAGAGCAGTTTTTCGTTTATAATTGTCATGAAAATTCATGACATATCTTACGTAATGGGTGCTTTTTCGTTTTAAGGCTCATTTATTAGTTCTTTGCAATGCCTACCATGACAGTTGCAAGTCCTCTTTTAATGAATAGAATAATATAATCTTATAATGTATTACCTATAGGTATTTCTTCACCATAACCGTCATACTCCGGCTAAATATGTCACAGAACTGCACTGACAAAGCATTTCATCGTTAATACCGATGATTAACTTTTCAGGAGATAATCTGGAATATAAATCATCTTATAGGACTATGTTGAAACAACGTGTTTATTCCCTACATCCGACTTGAGGGTCACAGAACTGACTGAGAGACGTGCAGTTAATATATCAATTTAACACACGAGTAATTTTCCAATGAGATGAAATGAGTTCCCCTACTTTTCAAAGATCACTTTCAGCCCTTGAATATAGGTCACGGCAAAATAGGGTTGGATTGTGAAGCAGAGAGAGAAAATAGGTGGTATAAGGGCAATGAAACACAAGTAAGAAAAGTCATGTACTACAATTTTTAACCGTAAAATATTTCATTTATTATTTTTAAAACATAAGTTATTAATCACATTTCGTGTGTCGATTAATTCCAAATATTATATTGGAGAGAAGTGACCTATAATATACACTTTTATAAAATCATATAGTGAGATGGAACCCTTAAAGAAGCGAAACATAAAAAAAACATATTCCATTCCAACATCATGATTTATTTTGATTCTATGTCATCAATTATGATTTACGATTGTCAATTACACAAATTAATACCTTTGTGAAATTCAAGAATACGTATTTTCCTGGGATACGCCATGCTATTTCTCAAGAAAATTTACGATATCTTTCTTCAAAATATGCATTCCTATTTTCGATTTTTAACGGTACATCTCATTCTATATCTCATCTTATATAAGCCCCTTCGTGTAAATCACTCACTCATCTAGTAATCATAAGTATTAAGTTCTTGTACTAGTCGTACAAGCATGAAACTTGGTTCATCTTGTAGCTGGATAACGACAATGAATTTTAAAATCCTTAAAATTTGACAATATCTATTTTAAGAACATTTTCGGAAATTACATAAATCATATGAAGATTAGATTGTGGATGTGCCATGAAAACTTGTCAAAGCCACCTCGAATGTTTTGTTTAAAAAGTATTGTACGTCTAATGGCGGCGAACTGCAGAAGAACCGTATTGGGATTTTAGTCAAAGGATATAGTGCAAGTTATTTAAGGTTTTATAGACGTGTTATAAGTATTGAGAACTATATGCGTTTAATTGTTTTGTGACTTTGTTCAAAAATTAAGTGACAAAAATCGTATCTTTGAACACTAATTTGAAACGGCATCAATGACTAGTTCCCAAACGTAATTGTTGTTAAGTTTTATTCGTCGAAATAACATTTTATTTATTAATGTGTCGTATGCGTTTTCGTGAATGATTAGCTCAGGTACGTATTTGCATTATTATTTATATTGCAAATATGATAATTGTATACGTTGTCAAAGTGTGTTTTTAAATTCATGAGATTCTTAGAAAAGTATCGTTTTCGTAAATATGTTTGATATAACTCGCTTAGAATTAATATGTGGAGTTGAGATTAAAATTCATTTAATGATCTTAAAAAGTGCAAAAACAAAGTTCATAGTAAATTAAAGTGTTTTTATTTTCTTAATATATTCTTGTTGAGCCAATTAAATTACGCAATGGGCGATGGCAATTTGTGTAGATTCCTTGATTCAATACAAAAGATTGTTCACGTTCGTAAAAAAAAGGAGTTTTAGGCTACAAACAGTAATTATTACCATGTAAAAAAATGTTAGGTTTATTTTACATTTCAAAATAGTGTTTCATGTTCAATGTGAAACGTTATTTTTTTAAATTTATCTAATAATTTTTACTATTTCGGAATCTCTTACAATACGTCCAACAATGGACCGTATTTACATTTCACATTCCTTGCAAAGACACTCTGCGGAATGCAATGAGTAAATTTTACTCTCGTTTGGTAATTGTATTTGTGGACATTTGAAACGGAATCTGAAGATAACATTGATAAGATGGAAAAGTAATCACAGTGAAGTTGTATTCGCTAAAATGTTGACGAGCCCTAAAGCCCCAACCAAATATATATATATATATATATATATGCTAAAAAAAAAATTCAATAATGTGATGTATTATAGTGAATGATTAGTTAAGATACGTTTTTGAATTTTATTTAACCTGCCAAAAATTAGATTTTGAATACGTGAGATACTTATTATGAATGAATCATTTTCCTTGGCATGTTAGATATTACTTTGATTTTTTTTTTTTGTAGTTTTGAGACTGAAATTCGTTTTACGATCTTTAAAAGTGCAAAAACTAAGGTTATAGTAATTTATAGTGTGTTTGATTTTCCAATAAGACATGGTCAACCCAATTTATCGATGCAGCAGGTCGTGAAAATTTGAATCGATTCATTGATTCTTTTAAAACGTAAACAAACGTTTGTTTACATTTTAAAAGAATAACGTTTTAGGCAAGAAACAATAATTTATACAATGTGAAAATATTTAGGTTATTTACATATTTCAGAACACTGTTTCATGATCAAGTTAATACGTATTTATAAATTTTGCTAACAAAATTCTCTATTTCTGAATCTCTTACCATACGTCCAATAAAATGGACAGTATTTGCATTTGAAATCGTATTGGGATTTTAATCAAAGGATAGTGCAAGTTATTTAAGGTTTTATAGACGCGTTAAACTATTGTGTACTATATGTGTTTGATTGTTTTGTGTCTTCGTGCAAATAAATAGACAAATATCCGATTTTTGAGAACATATTTGAAACGGCATATGAAGAATAACAATAAGTAATTGTCAAACGTAATCGTAGTTAATTTGTCGATATACCATATTTATTTATTAATGTCTCGTATGCGTTTTTCTAAATAATTTGTTCAGGTACATACTTGTATTTTATTTGTATTGCAAAAATGTTAAATATTTCCATTGCCAAAGAGTGTTTTTTAATACATGAGATACTTATAAGGAATGTATTATATTCCTACACATGTTTGATATTCGGCTTATCTCATAGCTATAGAATAGCAATAAATGATAAAATTAAAAAACTTCGAGAATATTATTTTTTAAGTAAATTTGTCGGTGAATTAATACTTTACGCGAAGCGTACAAGCACGAGCTTGTAAATGTGTCATGTAATATAAGCCAAAGCCCCCTCCATAACAAAAAAACTAGAATGACGACGAACGGCAGATTCTATCGCAGGTTTTATTATAAGTAGTGAAAGTTATTAAAGGTTTATTAGAAGTGTTAAAAGCATTGAGTGCTTTAATTTTAAAAACAGTTTATAATAAACACCATGTGTGTTAAATTGCTTTGTGTCTTTGTACAAATAAAATAAGAAAAATAGATATTTGTGAACATATTTGAAACAGGATCTGAAGAATAGCAACGATTAAGTTGGAAACGTAATCGCAGGAAATTTGTATTCGTCGAAATGACATCGATTTATGAATGTGTCGTATGCATTTTTGTGAATGTTTGCTAATGTACGTATATGTATTTTATTTACATTGCAAATATACGTTGTCAAAGTGTCTTTGAATTTTTTTGTAGTTTTGAGATTGAAATTCGTTTTACGATCTTAGAAAGTGAAATTTCTGAGTTCATAATAAATTATATCGATTTGTAATATTTTCAATAAGACATGGATATGCTAATTTAACTATCTAGCAGGCCGTGAAAATTTGAATCGATTCATTGATTCGTTTCAAATGTTAGTTTACGTTTTAGGCAAGAAACAATAATTTATGCTATGAAAAATTATGTTAAGTTAATTTTGTATTTTAGAACAAGGTTTTATGATCTACTTTATACGTATTTATAAATTTTTCAAATTAAATTCACAATTTTTGAATATTTTACGATACGTCCAACAATGCATTTCACGTCATTGCAAAGACATTAAGCGAAATACTGTGAGAATATTATGCTTCAATTGTATAATTTTTATGGTTCCTTAAGATACAATATTTTAGATTATGTTTCAACGTTTCTCGTGAAAAAGAAATTTTATTTGTCTTTTATAGGTATCATTATTAGTTAGTTGCTTTACTCCTTGAAACTTCGGCATGCAGGTCGTCCATTTGTTTACACCTTGACAATAGTTATCCATTAGCATTATGACAAAAAATAATACATCGATATTCAATAAAATTATGATGTGTGTTTATCGAGAATTTTTATCGATTTATTCTATCATATCGTACAAGTTTTTTAAGTATTTAGTAACTAATTAACACACAATAAATATATCGCATGACTCGAAATTTTACATTTATATTTTTTTAAAGGACATTGTTTTCCAGACCCCAGAAATTAAGGTGCGTATGATAAAAATAAGGAAAAGCGAAGCGTGACTCATAAATTGATGAAAATTAAACCAATGTTACGTAGTGCAGTGGCAAAACACAAATTGTAAGCATAACTTATTTTATTAATATATACATTGGTAACGTTGGTACGTATGTACCAATAATTACGAGAAATATAATTCAGAATGTTTACGACAAACATCTGCGGAAAACATATTTATATTTGAAAATAATTAAGATAGTAAATAAATACAATAAATCAGTCATTTTGCTGTAAATTTTTATTTCTATTACACGGTGCCGCAAAAACCAAATTTTCTACTTTTAGATGAAGTTACACCGGATGCACTACACGTTCGATGGACTTCGCGGTAAATCATTTAAATCTAACAATAAGGATTTTTCTTCTAGATACCTTAGCACGGGCGCAGCCCGTAATTTGGGGGTCTGGGGCGAGCAAGGCGAGTACACCTATGAGTTGTTTTGGGATACTAAAAATAAGCATGAATTTTCGGGTGAAGGGAAAACAGTTAAAACCCGCAAAAAATCGGATTGGTATGTTTTAATTACCAGCGAAGCCACTAAAATTGGATTCAACAGACATCGTCGGTTTTTATACCTATTTCTAGCCTTACTATGTTATAATGGTAATATAATTACGAACATAAGAGGAGTCAATCGGATTTCTTGAAACCCAAAAGATCCATTAAGTCACTGCACTAATAATAACAACAACAATAATAATAATAATAATAATAATTGAAAGAACATACAAACACTCGAGACTTTCGTTGTTTTAAAAAAAAATACAATCGGCTTAATTTTTCGCAATTAATTAATCAAAATTAAAATAAAACCCCTTTATTAAAGCTGAAAGAAACAATTTGCCCAAACAACTTTTACAAGCTCTTGATAATATTACATTTTATTTCATCGGCTCATTCGGCTCGCTGCGGATCTCCAGCATAGACTTAAATATAAATAGACTCCGCGGTCTCTGCTGTAGATTGTCTCTCAGTTGGGTCGTCAAGGTGGACGGACGTGTTTGGGAGCTCTCGTGATTGTGAATGGGTTGCTCTCTTGGAGATTACCGCGACCGGGTGGGTATTTAGGTGGGCTGCTTTTCCTGTGTTCGCACGGCTGTAACATGCGTCATCGGCGGTGGCGGCGACGGATTGGTCAGGGCAGGTGCTTCGTGCAGCCACTTCGACTGTTTTACTCATAATTGGTGGTGTTAATATCGATCCCGCTCTAGAGAAAGCTTCACGAGTTTTATATAGCGGATGCAAGAAAATATTGCGATCAGGTACGGAGTGCGAGTCGTGTGGTCGTTGGTTCCACTTTTCGTGCAGCGGTGGAATGGTGGACGTTGCATCCAACGACGGCGTCTTTAACTGCGGGAGATGCTGCATGGAGCGAATACTTCGCTTGGAAAATGAGGTGTTGGGGCGAAGAAAACCATTGAGGACCTTCGTACGAGCCAGCGTTTGCTGGAGGAAAAACTTGGTGAACGCTCTGTAAATGCAGTTGTTGAAGATGCAAGCCGGAATATTTCTTGTCTTATTTTAGGGGACTCAATTGTCCGACAGTGGGATAGAGGATAGTAAATTTGGGCGTTACGGGTTTCATTTGAATAGGCGAGGAGCGTCTCATTTAGGAAAACTCTATTCGCGATTATCACGTGCGAAGTCCCCTTAAACTCGTGTTTGAGATGGCAAAGCGGTATTGGTAGGAAATACCAAAACTCGTGGATAAGTGTTAGATTTTTTTTTTTTTGGTGGGGCTTTAGGGCTCGTCAACATCAAAAGTCATTAGAGCCCTTGCAAGTAGGGAAAAATGCAGTTTCGCACCATAGAGAAGAGCCGTAGTGACTCTTCCCCGTGTGTGGGACTCGCCGAATATCTCGACCATACCCACTAAAAAACCCTCCTGAAATCAACAAATATCTAAATAGAAGATGAAAGAAAANTACCAAAAAAAAGGGAAAACAATTTTTTAAATATTATATTTTCGAATTACAGAAACAAACGAAAACAAAAAGACAGTAAAGATAAAAAGGGAATGAAATATTTTTTTTCATTAAACCCTCCCGAGAACTTGTGGGAGGAGCCCCGATCTACTCATAAAATTCAATAGTTTGTTAACATTAACCGTTTCATTTCCGAGAATTGTTGGTAAATCTGCAGCCAGACCAATTTGTCTCCGTATACTTGAGTATCTTCTGCAATCAGTTAGTAGGTGACGCACTGTCAGAGAACAGCTACACTCCTCACAAACGGGTTCATCATCAAGTAGTAAGAGATACCTATGAGTGAGAGGACAATGTCCTATGCGCAGGCGGGTCAGCAAGACCTCGTCGCGCCGGGCTGGCCTACAGGAACTGCTCCATGACTTAACA
>NNCF01132199.1:5664-42504 GCA_002313205.1 Laupala kohalensis
AAAAAAAAACATTTTGCAATCTGATGTGGATGATGCCATTTCGTTCACATACAATAAAAAGAGTATAGGGCCGAGAATTGATCCTTGGGGTACTCCGCAAGTAAGTACTCCGCAAGTAAGTTGTTGAAAGACAACGCTGAAGTATTTTATTTTTAGTATAGGATATTTCGACCTGTTGATATCTATCTTTTAAATAAGAAGTTAGCCATTGATGTGGAAGTCCACGAATGCCTAAAGAATGCAATNGATGACATCGAATGCTTTGGATAAGTCAAGAAAAACACCCATGTTTTCATGGAATGAAATTTTAAAGAATAAGAGCAGCTTACGATACTGGATAATGGTGAAATGTTATTAACCTTATAGTCAATTGAGTTTTTAAGAGACGTTTCATTGTTGACATTCCGAAATAGCTCAGATCGTCTGATTATTCGGGAAAGGTCAGTTATCTCGCTAGTGGTCGCTGTGCATGTCGTGTTCTAAGAAAGCTATGTAGATAGTTTTCATAAAAATGGATAGATTTTTGTTGAAAAAACTGATAATGCATGTACTAATAAAGATCGACGTTTGGAGTGCGTGGAAAGAAGCGGAAATACGAAGACAGCTTCTTGGATTTCGGCTTCACTTCAATAGAAGTCAACGATGAAGAGAGACCGCAGTGTGTGATCTGTTCAAAAGTTCTATCACATGAGCATGAATCCAAGTAAATTGAGGCGGCACCTTCAAACAACGTATCTCAACATGGTCGATAAACCACGTGAATATTTTAGCAGAAAAATGAAAGATTTGCACCAACAAAAGAATGTTTTCATTAAGCAAGCGTCAGTGCCAAAAAATGCTTTGTTGGCGTCATTCAAGGTGGCATATAGAGTAGCGAAATGCAAAAAGACCCACACTACTGCTGCTGTGGACATGACTAATATAATGATACGAGAAAATGCGAGGAAACTTCTGGCGAATATTCCTTTGTCGAACAACACCATCAATCGAAGAATCCTGCATGTGGCTCAGGATCTCAACGATCAATTGATAGAAAAAGTGAAAGGAAATGAATTTGGACTACAACTGAGTGAGTTTACAGACAGCAATAAGGATGCACATCTCATCAACTATGTACGTTTTATTGATGGTTGCACTGTCGTTGAAGACCTTCTGTTTTGTAAAAGCATTACTAGAAGTGCAAGGGCTGAAGATATGTTCTATATCCTTGACACATTTATGACAGAAAATGATTTAGATTGGACAAAGTTCATCGGAATGTACACTGATGGAGGCCAATCAATGTCTGGTGAATACGGAAGACTACAGGCGCTGATTCGTCGCAGAGCGCCGGATTGTTTGTGAACCCATAGCATCATTCACAAAGAAGTACTTGCACCGAAATAGCGGAGTCTTCCACTGAATCTCGTCCTAGAATGTGTAATAAATGCGGTAAACTACATAAAAACTAGGCCACTTAAAGCCAGGTTGTTCAAACACATATGCGAGGATTTGGGGGCCGAGCACACGTCGCTTACATACTTCTGCAGCTCGCGTTGGCTCTCACGTGGCAATGTACCATCTCGAACTTTAGAACTTCGACAAGAAATTTACAATTGCTTGAAAAAAAAAATGATTATGTGAACGCCAACAATTTCGCGGATCCAGACTTCCTGCTGAAACTGGCATAGTTGTGCGACATTTTCGAAAAACTAAATGCATTGAATGTTTCTCTTTAGGACATTCTATATTGAAGCATTCATATATTGAAGCTTGGAGAGAGAATTTCAGCATTCAAGAAAAAATTACAGATGTGTGTGTGTGGGGGGGGGAGGATTAACCATAATGGAGGCAAAGATTGTTTTCCTGTATTGCAGCAGCACATGACCTGTAGTGAAGATAAGGTTTCACGTAGGATGCTGACACTTTTCACAGAGCCCCTGTGACAACTAGCTGACTGGTTCGTTAAGTACTTCCCAGAAGACCAAACCAAGAAGTTTACGTGGATTCAAGATCCATTCAATGTTGAAACTTCAAAGGAATTCACTTCACAAACAAAAAAAACTGATTGAGCTATCAAGTGACAAAAACCTGAAAGCAAAATTCGCTTGCTTGGATTTGACGGAGTTTTGGATATCTAGAAAAAATGAGTATTCAATTCTAAATGCAAAAGCGATGAGGGTTCTCATTCCTATTGTGACTTCACATCTAGGTGATGCTGAATTTTCAGCAGTTACTGTTATAAAGAGCAAATATCATTCGAAAATTAATTTCGAAAAAGAGATGAGAGTAGCTGTTTCAAGCTTTATTCCGCAATTTGAACAATTTGATTATAAATTATTTGATTATTAATTACATTTTATTAATGTCGATTACAATTAAAGTACTTGCATGAATTTTAAATATGTATTTTATTAATTATGTTTATGTCCTTACCACTTTTCTAATTTCTTCACAGTCGTACAAATATGATATATACATAATAATACACCAGAGATAGATATTGTATGACGAGAGTGCCGTGAGAAAATTATAATTTTCTGATGGGTACTGTGACATGGATAAGTTTGGGAACCCCTGAGGTAGAAGATATAAAAATTCTGAAAATAAATTCCGTATCTTTCTTGTTTTCCCTTGGAAAGTTCAACTTACTTTTGTTATTACAATGTGTACTTCGGTGTTAGCGTAAATAAATTGATTTTAAAAAAATTGAGAATCTAAGACAACTTTAAAAATAAATTAGCTGATAAATATTATTTTTGTCAAAAGTTGTATACTCCAGCGTATTCGATGCAACATAATTTAAATTTTCTAATACGAGCAGTTGTTATTGTGTTTTTCTATTGCAGTACTATTTGCAATTAAACAAAAACGATTAAAAAACCCATTTTCTATTTTAAAAATCTGCTATAAAATATTAGGTTACCAATTTCAAATTTCGAAGTTAACTCCCCCCTCCCTTGTTTACTATATTTTTGGAGGTCTACCAAGCGTCATTTGGAGAGAAAATGAGAGAAAGTAGTTTGATGTTTTAAGAATAGTTTCTTTGAATTTTAGAAGTCCTGGATGGGTGGTCTGGAACGTTCTGTATGAAGAAAAGTCAATTTGTCACCAATTCCTTCTGCGATGACGTATTATTGCATTACGGACGTGTTTTTCGTATTAAAGTATTACATTTAACTATTGACATTGACAGACAGATAATTTGGGGACTGAAATAAATTTGAAACATGTTTTCATAAGTACATCTTATCGCATTTTCATTCGGGTACCTACCTTGATTCACTACGTCTTGCTGA
This sequence comes from Laupala kohalensis, assembly GCA_002313205.1. Lineage (NCBI taxonomy): Eukaryota > Metazoa > Arthropoda > Insecta > Orthoptera > Trigonidiidae > Laupala > Laupala kohalensis. Next base: position 8,943 of record NNCF01132199.1, read on the forward strand.
CACACTACGAACTAACAGGAGAATTTTCAATAATATAATGATACTAGTTATTGTAAATACATTTATACATAACTACGAGTTTACGTAGACTTAAAGTACAGACCACTTCTCTTGCCTCTTAATAATGTAACGGCAGCATCAGTATGGTCCATCCTAGATTTTCATTTGTTTCTAGCGCGGGAAAATTACAGCATTTTTATTGGTCAATTGTTGATGGTGTAAAATCTCCAGCATAATCAATGCAAGAATATAGTACGCACTCTACATTGACGTACATATAACTAGTCCCTTTTATTGAAGGATGTTAGGCAATATTTAAACATTCTTCACTGTCTTTGTGCACGAAGCGAGNGTACATAACTACGAGTTTACGTAGACTCAAAGTACAGACCACTTCTCTTGCCTCTTAATAATGTAACGACAGCATCAGTATGGTCCATCCTAGATTTTCATTTGTTTCTAGCGCGGGAAAATTACAGCATTTTTATTGGTCAATTGTTGATGGTGTAAAATCTCCAGCATAATCAATGCAAGAATATAGTACGCACTCTACATTGACGTACATATAACTAGTCCCTTTTATTGAAGGATGTTAGGCAATATTTAAACATTCTTCACTGTCTTTGTGCACGAAGCGAGGAAAATGTTATTTTCATTGTTAGCTATAGACTCAAGAAATAATTTCATACGCAAATTACTACTTCCGATTTACCTTCATGTTGCGCACTTGTTTGCCATTAGTTGTCACCATGTCACTAACCTATTTTTTTTAAGAGTAACTAGGAGTAGAATCATTTTAAGTAATTATATTTGTATAGTCTCATAATGAGCGTAATCGGAAATTACTGCATAATTGAGCCCTAGTGATTGAATTGACATAAGTAAACCACTTGGATTAAATTTACGAGTGGTGCGAGTGAGTGAGGGTTTTGATAGTGAAGAGAAACAATATGAAATATCGTATATGATCAAATATATGTTAAAGTTTTGTTAGTTTTGCTTGTTTGTATTTAATTTCTTCAAATTACAGTTTCTAATTCTCAATCTTCACTACCCAATTTTGGTAGCAAAGTAGTGATTTTGTTGTGAAAACCCAGGACTATCTGGTTCTTTATTAAAACTGGACAAAAGTTAACTACCACTCATACAATTTCTATAAAAATTACTAGGAGATACTCATGATTTGATCCTGGGTGGAACAAGTGTCTGAAGCCAGCATGCTTACTGGGTAAAGTCCCAAGTGAAAGTTTTGGGCTAAACCATCAGTGAGCCAATCAAGTAAATAAAATGAAATGAAACAAACAAAAAATAAAATGTTGTATGTATAATCAGTCCCTAATAATGAAGGATTTTAGACAATTTTATTTCTTTATCGTGGTAAATGTTCTCAATTTTTAAAATTTGTTTTATTAATTCAAAAGTTATGTTGATTGATGATTCCTAGACTTAGGAGTAATTAAAAATGACACTAAAATCTTCAGTGTTTGACTCGGCTAAATTTAAAAAAAAATCAAAATTTTAAATTTCACTCAATTTTAACATATTTTTGCTTTCTTAAAAAATCTAGTAATATGTCTGAATTAGAATTTTAATGTTATTAATATTTTTTATGATAAGCAATAGCCAAGGANTAAAAAAATCAAAATTTTAAATTTCACTCAATTTTAACAGTTTTTTGCTTTCTTAAAAAATCTAGTAATATGTCTGAATTAGAATTTTAATGTTATTAATATTTTTTATGATAAGCAATAGCCAAGGAATCACAAAATGTATTAATTGTGACTAAAGTAGACCTACTGTGCACCATACAGGTTACAGACTTTATCTCTATGTTGCAGAATTCCTTGTGACTTCATACTAATAAGTAAAAATAATTTTAAAAAAAATGTTTATTACCTAAAATCATGAACAGGTTATTGACTGGGTTTTTTCCATAAGTAGCAAGACAATTAAATATTAAACAGTCTGATACATTGTTTCGCAAATTTTTTATTACATGTTGTATAAAACAACTCTGGCAGGAACATCAGCTTTTGAAATTGTTATATCTCTGCACCTCTAGCAAGAACCACCTGTCCTACAAGTAAATAGTGCGAAGAAATCTAGAAGGAAACCATAGGCCATTTGTAATTTTTACCCAGTACTTGCAAATGGAAATTCATGAGTTTTGGATGCAAACGGCGTTTGTAACATGATGGTTAATATTAATGGTTGTGTTAAATTTTTTTGCAATATAAGAATAAGTAAATCAATAAATTAACTATTGTCAAAACAGTTGCAAACACTTAATTAGTATTGAAATAACTTTCCTAGTAAAATATGTATTCGTGTACAAATTTATTAGTTTGTCTTTTTGTATTATAAAATGTGACCTTAGGGAAGCCTTGAAAATCATCTGGTCTTGATATAAATACATAGACCATTCTCATACATTTTATGTAGTCCACACAATATATTTTTATGTAAGTAAGTACAGAAATTCCTGTATTTATTTACATAAAATTAGAATGGACTGTTTAATAAATAGGAGTACATAGAACATTTTAACATAAAAATGTAATTCAGAACAAAGTTATTTGTTATGGTTTTCTTAGAGCACCAGTCTTTTACAGTATTGTGTGTATCATATCTACTTTTGTCTCTTTAACTAAAACCATTAATATTATTATAAAGACTGTATCTCCATTACTTTTGCTGGTTTCTTTAGAATGAATAGATCTTGTTGAAGTGGAAAAATACAATTCTTTCAGAAATAAAGTGAAAGTTTTGTCAAGAAATTATGACAAATAATGTTCACTGTTGCTTCATTTTGCTATAATTAATAATAATTGCTGAATTTAAGTATTATATTTTTATTTAATAATGATTTATATTCACAGACTTGTAATTCATTTAATACTTGAACTTATCTTGAAAATATTTCTATGTATCATTTTTGAGGCTGTAATCAGTCTCTACCAAAATGTGTTATTATAAACATGATTATGTACATTTCCCTTTTTATGAATTTATTTATATTTTTTAGTTTGTACAAGATGTTTCTGACTTTTTTGCTGTTGGTTATGCTTCTTGGGATGTACGCATCACTGTTACATTTAAATTATACCTTAATATTTTTGAAAGTTTTCCCACTGGGAACTATATTTCTGAACTATGAAAAAGTAGATTTCTACCTTTGACCTAGTTGTAGCAGTATGTATTTACTAGTTTAATTTATCATTATTACTATTTCAGCTCTATTGATCAAATAACCTTCAGACCATAAATTTACATTACTTTGGATATGAAATAGAAATTATTAATAATAGATACATTAAATTAAAATTGAATAGACCATTAGAAGAGATTCATTTCAAGTATAAAGAACAGAAGTACCATAGACAGATAAAACTTGGATTAACTAAGAACAACAGAAATAGTTGCAGTCTGACATCCAAAATATGGTTAGTGTATCGATTCAATTATTTAGAATTGGGTGTTCAGATGGGAAAGGAGTGCTTTTCAAAACTGAATTTTAGCTAGAAGTGAGGAAAGAGCTGCCACTTCATTTAGGCAAAGTTTTAAACCAATTTTTGAAATTGAATTTACATCACTGGATATATTATTTGTGTGATGTCACTGGTAACAAGTAATAATATTGTTTTGATAGAAGTCTAATCAACTTTTTTTTTTATCCTGAGTAGTCATCAATGCTACAAAAGCTAAATCTGAAAAACAACAAGGAGTTGTTTGAAAAAGTCACTTAATTAATCTGTGCTTTATTTTGTAAAGAAAACTTAGTAAAAAAATTATATGAGCATTTAAGAGCCAAGTCTTTATATATAAAAATTCAGCCTGCGTATGTTTGTGTTTGCAAAACTCAAAAAGTAGTTGGTCAATTGACTTGAAATTTTGACACAACATTGCGTTTGAATATGTGCGTGTTTATGTATGCTTATTATATACATGTGAATGGTAAAAATATGCTTTTTTTGAAAATAATGTAAGTGAAATACCACTCAATGACTAACTAATCACGAAATATCAGAAACTACAAAACCTACAAACTTGAAATTTGGCAGATAGGTTCCTTTTAACATGTTAACATCCACTAAGAAAAGGTTTTACGAAAATCCACCCTTAAGAGGGTGAAATGGGGGAAATGACTGTAAGTGCCTGGAGCAATTTCAACTAAACTTGATACACAAATGTCTAACTATATGAAAACAAGCTCTGTGAGGGTAAGACTCCCTTGCACCCCTAGGGTGGGATTGAGAAGAGAATGACATGTAAATATAATCGAAAGAGACTTGTATTAATGTTGAGATCATAGTTCTCGGGGCCGCTGTAATTAGTAGTGACATTCTCAAAGACGTCAAAGTTCACTGTCACTCTGTAAGAACTCCATCAACCCTAGGGAAAGAGATTCCATGAAAAGAATATTGAACATGATAAATTAGAGATGAGTCCATAATTTTCGCTGTCGCTGAGATGTTAGTGAATTCCCTATATCGTGTAAGTCTGGATACCCTCAAGAAACAAACCCACCACTAGCACCCCTTGGATGGGTGGGGTGGAGGAGAAGGTGGAAATGGGTTTATGGATAAAAAAAATTAAAAACTAATTTTGAAATATAAAAATATGAAAATGGCATCGGATCCATTGTTGATGAGCTTCTTAAACTACTGATGCTGTTAAGTTTAAGTTGAGATCACATAACGGCACGGTATCCTTAGAGCTGAGGAGTGAAGGACAGGACAGAAAGATACCATAAAGAGACCAATATTAGGGTCAAGTCCATGGTGATGAATAATAGTATTTCCAATGACATTATGTTCCTCATTATGCACTACACATCTCAAGTTGGCGGTTGGGAAGGGTGTGACATGAAAAATTAACAAAAATGTCGGGTAAGATAGGGGTGAATTGGTGTTTTCTAAAAAAAATTCCTCAATTACATCAGTGAAAATGAGGGATTGATACACACCAATACTATTAAAACTTCTAACATTGATGGACAACATTCTCACTGAATACCAATAAGAATGAGAGAAAGAATAAAGTTACTGACATATTACAAAATTTACGCGAGCAAAGCCACGGGTACTTAGCTAATATGGTATATAAGTAGATTTATGATTTCTCGGATTGTTCTTATCAGGTCAAATAATATTTACATAAGCCCAAGCTTAAGATCCCTATATGCAATATTTAAGTAAGAGATAATGCCTTTGTATGTTGTGCATTTGGTTTCCTTTTCCGTGAAGGTGTGCAGTTGTACCAGAACAACGATTTTGATCCAAACGATATTGAAAAAAAAAAAATTATTACTGTGAGACTGATAGAATATAATTTGTGCTAATTGAAGAAATTACTATTGGTAACAGAAATGTTTTTCTAAGTGAGATACATGTTGGACATAAAAGTGTTTCTCTGTTATTTGTAAATTTTCAAAATTATTGCCTGACTACATTAGCCTCTGCCATTAATGTTGTGTCAGAAATGTTTGAAGTATGTATCATGTGTTAGTGACCTTTTTCTGAATTTCTCCTCTCAGTGTTGAATTACATTACTATTTAGATAATGTGAAGAGAACTTTTTTCAATGAAATTGAATAAATTTATTATTATTATGTGTTGGTTCAATGAGAATAGGGTGCTTCCATGTATGTAATGAACAAATGATATTTATATCTTAAACTCTTAAAGTTTACTTGCTTAATTTTCATTATTTTAGAAAGCCTCACTGGTCCTGGTGGGACGTGATTGCTCTCTTCAAAGGTGTGTGAGGGGCTTTTGGATTCTTGACATGGTTTCATTTATACCCTATGTTTCTGTTTGTTCAGCAATATTATTTAATAGATCAATGTCAGGGTTGTCAATGTCTTATTTTGGAAGAAAACTATGATCAAAAACATTTATGCAAGATTTGGAGCATTTTGTACATGCACCGAGGCAGCTCTTACTGCATCTCTTCTTATTGTAACCTGTATCTCATTTGCAGGAATTAATTTTCTTTATTGTATTGGGGTCAAGAGCGTATAAGGTAACAACATCAATTAAACCACTTTTGCACTGTTTTTTGCCACTTTCTTGCGTTGGAATGGACGATATGTATGCTGTGATATTGTCCTGTGTTTTCCTGGTTAAATAGTAGAGATGCAAGAATTGGCATATTTTTAAAAGATGCTTCAATAAATGTGTACCTGAAATTATTTAGATTGGTCATGTCATGTTCATTATAACCATACTCAGCAACACCTGTTTGGCATAAATATAGGAGCATTTGGTAATTTGACCTTTTTAGTAGAAGTAGAAGATTGTATTAAACATCAGAATGATGTAAAACTGTTCTGGTATTTCCAACTTAGCATATATTTCAACTCTTCTGAATTACTTGACATAGTTCTTAACTTCTTAAAAGAATTATTTATTTATTGATTTAGTTCTGAATAGAAGTACATTCAGAACTCATGCAGTTTAAGTTGTTTGGAAGAACAGTTTAAATATTTATGGTTCTTTGATGACATTCTTATTCTTTAGACAAATCGTTTCATTTATTTACTTCAAGTAATTTGTGTAAAACCTAGAAAGTTGTAGTATTTGAAGAAAAGTACAAATTATTTTAAATATCCTTGTGGTCTCATTGGAAATATTCCAAGATTCTGTTTGAGAAAAGAAGTGTAAGTATTGCTATATTTTCCGAAATAATTTTATAGATGGGTGGTTAATATTATGTGAATCTAAAATATCTGTTGTTTTGAATTGTTTTCCAAAAATTTGGTAAAGGAGAAGGAAGTGTGAAAGGAATTTTATGTTAAATTATTAGCATTATAAGTATAATATATGGCTATATTAATTGTGTAATACAGATATAATGTATTACAATATAAAAGAATGTAAATTTTACTGGCAGCCATACATTCGTTCAAGCTTAGCGATGTCGCTCCAGCTGAAACCTTGGTTCTGCCCAATTGGTTGCTGAAAAGGAAATAACAAAATCAAAAAAAGATAAATATTCTATTATGGTTAATGTAAATAAAATTATGGCCAAGAAGCAGTTACAGACTGCATATGACCAAAAGGAGGGCGATATACATTTATTCCCTAGAAACAAGGAAAGGATATTCTGTTACTGATCTGGTGAATGTATGTAATAATTCAGGATAGGTTTTCAAATCAATTTGTTGAATGTTGAATTATTTTTGATCCAAAAGGAATCAAATTTGCATAGTTAGATTTTTTTTTCTTTCTTGGAGCTTTAGGGTTCACCAACGTCAAGGTCATTAGAGCCCTTTGCATGGTTAGAAAGTTACTGATAGCTGTCTGTGAATATACACTTACCGGGGAGATGATAGTTGGATAGCCGTTCTTACTGAAGGCATAAGCATCGTAGTGCATGACACTACTGTAGTCATATGCCACTCCAAAGTTAGTTATAACATTTGAACCATACTTGTCAAAATTGTGTTCCATTCCTGAAAATAGGAAAAATTGTTTTGTTGAGTGGTAAGTTATTATTTTGATGTAATGAATGATTAAAATTTACAAGTATTTTACTATGAAATAGGTTTTTCTTCTCTAGAATAGAAATGATCAAGTATTCTAAGCTTTAGAGAAATTTGGCTTTAGAGAAATTTGCTTCCCTTAAATCTTCATTATTAGCAAATGTGATGAATGTCTGAAAATGTATGACTCTAATTTTTCATTCGTCAATATAGTGACTTTGCATTACTAATAATTTCCTTAATATTTGCAGATAATTTTCCTGTTCCGGAGCACAAAGAGATAATGGAAGCAGTGCCATAAAAAAATTCTAGCCCCTCTAGGTCAGTGCAGGCCCATACCATGCCAATGCCAGTTTCTAACTTGCCTGCATGAACTTTCATCTGTGTTCCACCTATTTTGTCATATTAAGTATAATTTTTAATAACAGATTCAGCACTTTAATTTTTTTTTTAATTTCCTGCTACTTTATAAGGAAATAGTAAAGGTTTGATGATGATTATATTAGTGTTGTATGTGATTGTGAATAAAAATATTATTAATAAAAAGAAATTACAAATTTGTCATGGATAAAAATGTGTAAAATAACAATTTATTTCTGCAGGAAATGTTTAAAGGATTTTACAATGTGTTATTCTAGGATAATAATGCATTAATCATGGGTGTTTTATGTTGATAAAACAGTACTTTTAATATAATTTATCATCTAATTTGTTATAATTTTCGAAATTTAAATGAACTTGTTTTTTCATTTCTGTCAAATTTTATTTGCACGCTCGGCATATGACTTGTGGGTTAACTGGTAAATGTGACTCTGAATTCAATATATTTTTACCCCTATACTTTCCATCCATGCACGATCCCTTTGAAGTGACAATTGGCCACCATCGTAGCAGAGGAATAAAAAAAGGAAAATTTTTGTTCTATGTTGATTTTATCAATTAATTCATTTCGTTTATGAAGTCTCTGTTCTACCTCAGAAGTCAATTCACGGAAGCATTCATACGCCTAACTAGTTGCACACATGTCTTAGTAATTGCTGCAGTATTGTATACTTCATTGTAATGTAGCATAGTTGATCTTGAAATAAGAGCAGGAATGACTGATGTTTTCGTACCTCATGTCCATCAATAGGAGTAGTTCCTGTTCTTTCATTTTTTATAGAATGAGTAAATGATGGTTGTTAAACTAAAATGTTTGCATTCCAAATAATTATTGAATGTTCTTCCAATCTCATTTAGTAACAGACAAACACACTTCTTTGATAATCAACCAATAATATAGCTGATGTACATTTTTTTTTAGTTTGAGCCAAGGAATGACAAATACCTCTCTAGTATTATCTTTCTTATGTCAACTATTTATGCTTTGTGCGCTGTTGCAATACTTGTTGCAAAATGCATTCAGTTTTTAATTACTTTTTTAATTTGAAAAATAGTAATTTTAAAACCATTTATTTGAGTAAGATTCATAACTTGAATTTTCTCAAACATGGTACCCTAAAAAGAGGCAGTACAACAAGAATGCTTCTGCATTCGCTATGTGTATTTTGTGTTTATTTTATTTTGAAGTTGGGGGTTCATTATCTCTGTTTCAACTCACCACTTTGGATGTTGCCCCATTGGATGGTGACATAGCTGTCTCGCTCTGTTGCGCATTGCTGGTGATGGAATCCCCAAGCGTGCAAGAATTCATGAATGGCAGTTCCCTTGTAAACGCATCCATTTCTTTGGAGGTTCACCACTTGACCCTGTCAAACAAAAGTTTAAACAAATCTCTAAAATATACTTTCAAATGTTTTATCTCTTTTGTCTTATGTATTAGGAAAGAAAATGCAAAATGAAATAGTGCCAATTTGTTACTTTCATGGACAAATACTGGAATAATATCCTTCCTCCCTACTACTGTGGGAGCAGAATAGCATTTCGAGTTTGTGCATGAATAGAAAGTTACCAAGAAGATATATGTGAAAACTTCATATACCAAAATTGAGCTCTTTTTTATTGTCTTGAATCATAAGAAGATCAAATTTTTATCACAGCTGTTTTTTTGTTAAAAGTAGAACCAAAAAAACATTGTTTTTCTGACATTTCTCTAGGAAACACATACTTGGAGATATTATGATATGAAAACTATTGCTATTATTCTAATCAAATTTTGACATGTTTGAAAAAAAGTCTTTCAAATCTACAAATTTATATTTTAAATTTAAAAATTCTCAATTTTTAAGAAGTTGTATAAAGATATAAAAACGGTGTTTTCATTGTGTGATTATTATATGCCGAAATTCCTCTCATGGGAAAGGAAAGTCACCAATCAGTGTGAATTATTATTATTTTATTTTATGCATCAACGAGCAGAAGCTGATTTTATGCGAACTTATAATTCGAGATGAATGTTCGCATCTTCCTTACTAAAATGATTGCTATGGTCATACGGGTGTACTAGAAATATTGTAGGAGGACTTCAGATTTAGAGAGGATGTTCTTAAACTGTGAATAGAAAATATATGTTCATCTTTTTGTTGTACAAATTATAATACTTTTTTGTAGAATTTATCCACTTTCTCTGAGTCTTGGAATGCACTCCAGTTCTATCTCAAGGTGATAATTCTTTACCTGAGGGTAGTAAATTTAACTAATTCCTGGTGATTCCAAGAATAAATTTAAACTGAGAAAGAAAACAGTTGAAGTTGACATTATATGTTGTAAAGTTGGCAAATGTGTTGTTAAATCTTTGGTGATAGGGGCTTTTGAGTGCAAACATTCTTTGAACTACCACACCAGTTCATGAATGCATTTTGATGTTCAAAAGGTTAACGTCAGTAAATATATGCGGCATTCTATACTTGATAAAAACTCGAATGATTGATTGAAATCAATCATTCAACTTTTATGTGTACTCATATGGAAATGAAGGGAGAGAAACAAAGAAAGGCAAAATAACAGAGAACAGTTGAAGGGTGTATTCAATCCACAACCGACTCTTACGTAATTCACTTACCCCGGGACTAGCTCCAACGTAAGACCAGCATCCCGAATTGTCACCCTTGATCCAGATGTAATAGTTATCATTATTTTGATAAGGGCGCATAGTGACGCAGGTGTAAGCATTGTAATCAGCGACAGCTTGTTCGATTACTGCTCGTTCAGATGAAGCTGAAAATAAAATATTTCTCAAAACACCTCCAAATTAATCTTCTTCTTTGTTAAAAGACTTCTCTACTACATCCTTCCAATATAAGTCTATATGATGATCAGTGATGTAGAATATCATGACTTCATCACTGGATGGTAAAATTTTTACTTTCTTCTAGTAAAAACTTTCTGACGTAACATGAGTTATGCTAGTATGTGGAGGGGTACATTGGAGTCGTTTTACTGATTGAATTTAATTATGAGATACGGTCAGCTGAGAGAAATAGATCTGCAATTTTTACCCTGAAATCTAAAGCAAAGTTGGGAAAAGTTAAAAGTATCAGTTATGGAAAATAAGGAGTTTATTTGCTGAGAAACTTATTTATGTTTTGTCTTATGACGAAGTTCAGATTAAGACGCCAGCTCTTCAACTTAACCTTGACGAGGATGGGGCTTATTTCCCCTTCGTTGGGTTACCAGGGAACTTATGATACCAAGCGATATTTGTCTGGGATAGGTGTGGGAAATCCCAGCTGCAGACCTAACATACTTGGGTCGAGCAGGGTTTATTCCCACGCTTAGCGCTGTGATGGAAGCAAATACGCTGACGATTAGTTGTGGGTCGTTGCAACTGGAAACAGTTACCGCTCCAACCGCCGAATAACCGGTTCCACTTAGAACGGATTTGCTGTCATGGCGTTGCGACGGAGCGCCAGAAGATCCGCTTGGAGCAGACTCGGTCTCGCTCCGCTGCAAAGGCGCCGCTTGGAACTGTCTCGGATTTGAGATTGCAACACGTTTCCCGATAACATTGGCATAAAAATAAATAAATAAATCGTTTGTTCCAAAGACTAAACCTATGTGTCCTACTGAAGTTTGACGCGTTGAACCCGAATCAAAATTCAGAATTGCTCTATCATCCCCCATTTTTTAATCTGTATCTTCTGTGTGGATGGAAAGTTTATCGCGCTTAAAAAATGGAGGATGATGGAACACATCAGGCCTCATATTCAAATTCAGCACGTCAATATATATGAAGATATATAAGCATAGTCTTTGGAACAGACCATTTTTTCTCCTTTTTGTGTGCTTGTGTAATCAAAATAAATTTGTGTCAAAATTCAATTTATAACTATTCATCGAAAAGAAAAAGAAATTCATTCTCTTGGCAAATCGTTATAACGGTAAAATGCAAATAGAGACTCGCTTATTGCAATAACACAAGTTCGACCGACAGCTGTTGGTCTGTTGGAAGCGCTTTCGCGTTCAAGAACTGCTCGGCTGAAATTGTTGAGGTTTTCAGCTGGGATTTCCCTCACCTACTCCAAACAAATATCTGTTCGGTACCTTAAGTTCCCCGGTAACCCATCATCTCTCCTTCCCAACTCCTCACCCAAGTCCATCTGTTAGGTGGAAGATCAGGTCTCATGACCTGAACCTCGCCAAGAGGTGTGAAATAAATACAATAAAAACATTTCGAGGGAACTTCACAGCTGTCGCGGATCTGTTGAAATATAACTCTTTTTAGTGGAACAACTCGAACTGTCGATACTTTTGACAATTCCTATCAGTTTACTTTGAGCTCTGCCATAATTTTTTTTTTTTTTTACGTTTCTCTGTTTCTTGATTCCACTGCTGTTTGAGGTTAGGTTAGGTTGCTACATGGACTCGACTTTCTTTACACAAATGGTTTTAGTGGGATTGTAGTTTTCTTAGCTATACTTACAGAAGGCGGGGTCGATGTAGTAGGGCATAACGCGGTTGGGCCAGCGGGCGGAGGAGCTGATGAGACCGTTCCGACCAGTGTCATTGGCAATCATGATGTCACCTTGGAAATAGCCACTCACTTGCCACGCGCGACCATCGGGTTCTGCGCCCCAGTCACCTAAAGGAAATCACAAAATTAAAAAAATATCAGTAATATAATAATAATAATAAGTAGAATAAGAAGTAGTTCTTGTCAAAATACCAGTTACAAACTGCGTATGACCAAGTGGGGACAATAACACCTATCTTTTAGTTGTTTTATTCATTGTTCTAAATGTATTATTTTATCTGATCAAAAAATACGACGTAAGGTTTTAAATAGCATAGTTTATTATTAACTGAGTAAGCGATAAAATAATGAGAAATGAAATAATGGTTAATCTAAATATATTAAAACTTATCCAGCAAAAGTAATATAGGCGTGCCAATATGCTATGAAGTAATACTATAAATAGAACAATTAGTATTGGAGACCGGGACACATTTTTCCATGTTTTTCTTTAACTTTAATGTTTCTTACATAATTTTTTTCATGTCGGATTACTTATCAAACCTACTTGTACAACTTAGTACAAGCTATGTTAGTCGTTTTGTAAGTGAATCGCTGGGAAATGGTGTCGATTGGGAGAAAGACAGTAGCGAGAATTTTTCTCAGACGTTTATCTCAACATTCCGTAATATTAGGCTGGTATTACGCGGTCGTATTTCTACGTCATATATCTATAAACAAAGATATGATTAATTTATATGATGAAAAAATATTATCAAATTATGTTAAGTCCCATTACGCTACGTCATATGAATGGTCATATCTAGTGCTGTAGGTGCTTGTATGAGCTCTATTATAACAATTAGTTTATTGCTTAAAAGACAAAACATCAAAAACAAAAAGAAGAAGCGATTGTGGGTTAGACCGTGGATTGCAAGACGCGATAAGTTGGACATCCGCAATAGTTTATTGAAAGAGCTTCGATGCAAAACACCAAACAATACGCAAATTATTTAATAATGGATGAAAATTCATTTTGGTTTGTAGTATCTAAAGAGCGTAAATTTATTGCCAAGGAAAATACGCAGATCATACGAGAAGTGGTATAAGTGTAGACGGTCGGCTTATGATAACACTTCGATTTTTAGCAACTGGAGAATCATTTTCTAGTTTATAGTATGGTACACTAATATCCCAATAAAGCAAGCCGCTTGTTTCATGTATCACCTTTTAACCCATTAACGCCTAAATTATTTTTTTAATTCTTAATTCGCTAAAATATTTTTTTATCCTTAATATCTCTACAGTTAGTCATATGAGGTTATAGGACGATAAAAATGAAATCAAAAAGTCATTTTTACATTTCGTTTATCGATAATAAGCCGATCTATAAATAGAGTATGCAACACGCAACTCACAAAACTTATTTATTTTATAGTAAATTGATTATAAATAATGCACTGTATTATTGTAAAACTTCATTTTCCATTCTTATGAAAACTATATATATTTCTACAACATGTGGACTTGTTCAAAACATTTTTGACACAGTAACATTGCATTTTGACAGAATGTCAGACGTCAGCCCGGATTGTCTTGAAATTCTCTGTCCTTTCCTCTTCTGCCGAAGAGCATTTCTAAATGCACCTTTCTTTGAGATGTCAAGGAGGTGCGCCTCATACTTCGTCAACCATACGTAAATCTTTCATGCTATCATCAAATTTACATGTATGTTCTGACTCTATTACAACGCAAATAAATTTTTTAGGAACATCGACTGGTTTTTACAGGGAAGCCATGGCTTGTAAGCGAATCTAATCAGCTTCCCTTTTATGTATTATTTTTGCTTATTGAGACGAACATTTCGGTGACCGAGAAATTCTGTTCGAAAATTCCAAACCGCTGAAATGAGACATAAGGGTGAAAAATTCCGAGAAATAATCTATGTTCTTCAGGATCGAATGAACAATCTCAACAAATCTTTGATGCGGTCGCATAGTAAGCAGACTCTAACAAAATATTCTGCAACATATCCTCACAATATAGGATAATCACCATTAGTTGCAATGGAGTCAAAACCTACAGTTTTCCAGTTTATTTTGAGTGTCTCGGGAGCCAGATTTTTGCTTATTAACCGATCTATCTGTTTATTTCGTTTTATTTAGTCTTTCTCCTAATAGTCTCAAAAACAATACGTCAAAAATGAACAAGTAAATTCGCATGCACATAACGTATCGAGCGTAACTGTAGTACAGCGGCAATGCTCGTCAAGTTCCCTATACCCGAAGCGCAGAGTGCCCAGCGATCTATAATTAGATCAGCAGTTTTCGGAAAGTGATATCTCGGGTACCATTTCGCTGAATTACTCCAATTTTGTATAGCTACAAAGAGAAACATGTTTAGCAATATGCAGTAGCCAAAAATTCTTGAAATGAAAAGTTTTACTGACTCCGCTCACGTAAACGTACAACTGAGTGCAAAGGGCCTGACAAAGAAGACTTTATTATTATTTTATTGTTTAAAGGATCAATAATGGAACTTAAAACATATGCAGTAATTCCTACAGATCTGTCAATCTTCAAAATACTTAGAACGTAAGTCCAAATTTTTCAAAGTGAAGTTAGTTGTAAGTAATATATAACCATTCTGGCTAATCTATAAATAGATCGCTGGGTGTTAATGAGTTAAAGAACCTTACGAGAATGCGAAACGAGCGGCTTCGTTGCCTCAACACTTCGACTGAACCACCTCATCTTCGTCTCCAGCTCCATCTTTGCTCACAATATAACTGCAATATGTTGAAAGATATGTCATAGATATACAATATGATCTTAGTTGAACAATGATCAAAGCTTGTGCATTACACGGTCATATCTTTCATCTTCAGTGGAGTATTGCTGATTAAAAAAGTAGCGTAACGTCGATCCTTCAGAAAAAAATGGCATATAGTAATCATTAAATGAAAAATGTTTACGTCATTGCATCGTTCCTATTTCCATTTGCTATGTTTTAGTAGGTTATTTTATCTTTGTTAAACCGGTACTTTTGTCAGAATATCAAAAATACATAAGCTCGCGAATGTTTCTCCGTATAAACCCATAGAAATTTAAAGTAAAATAATTCAAACTTTTACGCTGTAAAGTAATGAAAATTTATCGCCACTGGATAGAGAATGGTTGAAACTATAATTTAAAACATTTTTGGGGGGTACTTTTTTTTGTGTGTGTGGGACTTTACGGCTCATGTCGACATCAAAGGTCCTTGGAGCCCGAAAAACTTGTACAGGTAGGGAAAATGCAGTTACGCATTAGGGAGAGCCAACATGACTCTCCCCACGTGTGGGACTCGTCGAATGATTCAACCTTACCCACTAAAAACCCTTCTGATCTACAACATATCAAAACATATCTCACAACATACATCAAATGGAGGGGGGCCTAAAATGAGGGGTAGAACAAAAAATGAGAGGAATGAGGAAAATGAAAGATACCCTAGCCCTAATGGCGTCGGGATCGAAAAGAACAAGAGGTGACCAAGGGAGGTCAGGAATGAGAAAGGCAGGAGCATGGCACAAGTATGTGGAAGTAACGCCAGACTCAGCTCGGGGCCCCGTGTTCGCCAAACACGTACTTACTAGATGTAAGTCCCCTGGGGGGGGGGGTACTTAAACCTAGTCGCTCAGACGCAAACAAAAAATATTGTAGAGTAGTGCAATAGCAACCCCTAATTATTAGTCGCGTATCTTACCATGATCCTTCAGCTGCACCCCGATGTGGCGAGGGGGCGGGGGAACATCCTCAGCCGACGCGAGCGCTACGAGGGCGGCGGCGGCGACTAACAACAACACCTTCATGATGGTAGACGTCCACACGAATGTGTCTACCGTCGAACAATCTCGTACGATTTATATAGGATCACTTGTCTCGAAATCACGTTACACTCTGTGATAAGCCTATCCTAAGTGCCAATCGAGATATTGTTTTCAAAAGCACTGCTCTCACAATGAAGGTAATCATATTGATGAGAGAAGGTCATCCGGTCTTGATTGTTTCGTGGGTATCTATCGGATGAACATTGTGTGTGTCAAACTTGCATCATTTTGTTATCTATTTTTGCCGTGAGTCCCACGAATTAATTTCTTCACGTGCCAATGAATGTGCTGATACGTACACTACACTAGACTGTACTTGTGCAGATCTTACGGAGTCACGAATCCTCTAGAGAATAAAAACAAGACACATTATAAAAATAAATTTATTTTTTAAATGGCCTATAACACTAATTTTAATTTTCTTTTTCTCAACAGTAAACAGTTTTTTTTCACTGTGTTGTAGCTAAACATTTTCTGATCGGTACAGAATACAGTAAAATGTTTATAAATAACTAAATATATTTTATTATATTCTCTTTTTATGGTAGAAGATGTTTATTAATTTATAATGAGGTAAGATATTTTTCAGATGTTAACGTATTTATTCTGAGTAAGACTATATTTTTTGTTTGCTTTTAGTCATCATTGCAACTATATCTTCGGAATTTTTTTCTGAACTGCCGGTCTGATGACGATCAGATCCTGTTTCATAACTCTAACGCATTTACATTTTACTCTAAAATTTTCGAAGTTTTTTAAAAATCTAAATGTTTTTCGGGTATGTATTTCACACTAAAATGTCAGTACACTGCCGACAGTTTACACAATACAGAATATAAAAATTTTGCAGACGAATTTCTTTGACTCTTGTACACTATAATAGGGTTAATACAATCTCACTATGTCTATAGAATCTTTTCTCCCAGTTTTGTAAAAAATAAAATAAAATAAAATCCGTCCTCGATATTCTACGCGCAATGATTCCACATCTTCGCCAATTTTGAGAAACAATCTCAATCCCCCAGTTGTGTAAATTTTTCTTGGGGGATTTACGGAACTTTTGTTACACATAATGTGTACCACTGCTTTATTTTATGTTTTTATACCAGCAGAACTACGGGGCGGCGTTGCCCGGAATGTGAAAATAAACTTAAAACAATAATTACTAGAAATGATTGTTTGAATGCTCAGCTCGACATTCAAAATTTTAAAACAATCCACAAATAAAACATTTTTTTTTGCATTCTTAAACAAACATGCAAATTTACATCAACAATTAAAAAGAAATTGTTAATGTAAATATATCTTATCCTACAGTGGTTATTAAAACACTTGTAAATGGGTCTGGATATTTTTAGCTCATTTGCCGGGGGGTTCTGATATAATATTATAAATTCATATTTGTCTATTTTAGTGATATTAAATTTTCACTTTTTTTTAAATTTCAAAACTTAAGTATCACGAAGAAGACCTAAAAAAAAGTGCGTAATATACGTAATTACGAATTATTTCAAAATCTATACTCTCTTAGAAAGAAACAAAGCTCTTAATTAAGACCTCGCAGCTAACTCGCAGCAAAAGTTAACTCGCAGCTAACTTTTTATCTTATCTAGGAATTTTTGCTGAATTTTTTGAATCCGCCTCTGCCTTAGGGCCCTTGATCGGAATTGATGGGATGGTCCCTTGCTTGCTTCCGGAGAGTAAATTAGTTTTTTTTCCCTCCACGTGGTCATACGCAGTTTGTACTGTTTTTTGACAATAAATTTATTATTATTTGACCTCTGAATTCTCTGGTTTACTTTTACATGATGTACTTGAGACAATTGTTCTTCGCAGCATTTATATAATTTTCTTTCGCGATTCCGTCTCGTAGATTAAACGTTCCGTGGAGTGTCCGCCTCATGTAAAGCAATTGAACTCTGACGAACATATAATTATGCGAGGGACATTCACATCTATCGATTATCAGCCAATTTTAATTGATTCTTTACTCTTATAATTCATAAATTAGCCATACTTAGCATATTAATTGTAGTAACCCGTGAGAAGTGTCCTTTGAAATTTTAAATAATTTCATAGATTACTTTTCTCATACAACAAATAATTTACAATAATTCACTTTAATTCGTACAGATTCATTTCTTCTTTGTGTGCAAATGGATATCGAATCTTTAAGCTGCTCGTGGATGAGCAAAACGAAACGCGTTGGGCGCAACATGAAATGAGGAGATTTCTTCTTGTGGTGCCATCAACCCACTATAATAAATACTTCTTGAAAATTGATATCCATCCTGGCCCGGGTTTTTCTCCGGTTTTCCTTCGGGTAGAGGCGGATTTCTTATACAGGTTCTCTAGGCTTTGTCTAGGAGCGTGTCTATTGTAACAATAAATCGTGAATTTAGTGTTATTTCAATTTTTAAGCACTATACTCAGAATAATCTATAGTTCGATAATAACTTACATGTAATTTTTTGCTTAAAATTACAAACATATTGACATTCTATTAGTATTATAACTCGCAGCTAACTTTTCATTTTATTTAGGAATTTTTGCTGAAATTTTTGAATCTGCCTCTGCCTTAGGACCCTTGATCGGAATTGA
Source organism: Laupala kohalensis (assembly GCA_002313205.1). NCBI lineage: Eukaryota > Metazoa > Arthropoda > Insecta > Orthoptera > Trigonidiidae > Laupala > Laupala kohalensis. The sequence goes on from NNCF01132199.1 coordinate 27,792, forward strand.
TGGGATGGTCCCTTGTTTGCTTCCGGAGAGTAAATTAGTTTATTGTCCTCCACGTGGTCATACGCAGTTTGTACTGTTTTTTGACAATAAATTTACTTATTTATTTATTTATTTATGTATCTATGTATCGCACCGCAGCAAGTGAGGAGAGACTGCTTAAATGCGGTGAGCGCTACTGATTCTCTCTGTATGACGGGATTCAATGAAATAATGAAAGTATTATTATAGTGAATGATGTATTATTAATAGAATAAAAGTAATATAAATTATCGTGTATTATTATAATGAAGCAATGAAAGTAATCAAAGCCGCCTCTGCCTTAGGGTCCTTGATCGGAATTGATGGGATGGTCCCTAGCTCGTTTCCGGAGAGTAAATTACTTTACCGTCTTCCGCGTGGTCACATGACGCAGTTGGCAACTGCTTAATTTAATTTTTTAATTTTATTTAAAATGTTCGATGAGACGATGAGTGGGGAGAGAAATGAGACTCGTTAGGCGATTCTTAAAATATCAACTTTTTTGAAATTTGCTCAGGATACTCTTCCATTCTCTTTTATGTCTTATAAGAAAACTTCCGTTAAAAACAGAATTTAGAAGTATGTTCTATGGATAACTACAACGATTTCTAATTTTGAATAAAAAACTTACAGCGTAGCAGCGATCCCTAAAATATATTGGTAAAATCTGTTCATGGAAGTCTTCCTTTCAGACAAAAATCAACATAAGTCTCCCCGTAATCCCGCCCAAATAAAAAAAGTATATTTTTTAAAGAACCACCCTGGAGAAGGAGCTATAGAATGAAAACCTGCTACAGACCTATTTTGTCCCTCATTACAAAATGTACCGAAAATGTTCACAATTTCTTAAATTCCTCGTTAAAGTTTTGTTAGAGTTTTTTAGTTAGAGAAAATACAAAACGACTTGGCTTCCGGTTTTCAACCCCTCCGCTGTCACGAGTTCAGACAATTTACAATATTGTTAATCTGTCATTCAGTCTATTTATATTATATTTGCATGTGTTTAAGCAATTACAAGAAAAATGGTTTAGTATTAAGATACGTACTATTAACAGAGGGTTCTGACGTCACGATTGTTCTGTTACGGTATCTTGATTCCAACGTAGGTTTTGATAATAGTGTTAGTCAATCAAGTCTTATCGTGTCGAGAAATAAGAGCAGACTCGAAATATTTTTGTGAAATCTGATTCTGTGGGAGTTGAGTAGAATCGTCCTGCAATGAGACCTTCGCGGAAATTCCGAGTGACAAGGAATCCGAATGTAAAATGTCAAGAGTTAACAGAACACCAGAAGACTCTCCCTTTGTATTATTTACTGCTTCTCCCGTTCTGAAGTTCATTACATATTAAACTAGTGGTGCAAAACCATTGCCCATAAACGTTTCTCCATCTGCAGCATAGAGAGAGAAAAAAAATTCTATAATGAAAGGGTCATTTCTGGTGTGGTCCTATATATTTTGGTCGTCTTCCAGTGCTCTATTAATGCTCAAAGTCGCTAGACGAACGTATTACTGTCTTTTATTTGAAATTTGAAAGTAAAATAAATATTCAGAATATTATTTTAAAACATATAACGACATATCAGTATTATAAATATCGTCAAAGTGTTGTATATATGCAATTACGTTGTAGACAGAAATTGATATATTTTCGTATATGCAGTGCGTTTGCTGTCGTATGTATTTTATCATTATCATATCTTTCATTTCAGTTTACGAAAAGTTTATTCTACGTCTGCTTGGTCCAATTACACTGCTAAATATTATTTAACCTTCTTGAAACAGTAAACTAATGTGTAAGTGTAGCAGACAGAAATTATTTTACTGCGTCTATACCATGGCCATGTTGAGACTTGACGATTTGTCACTCCTTTGAAACTAATGTCCCAAAGAGGAAAATGTCAATAATTAAGTTGCCGGGTCGAGAGGAACGTGCGGAGGGAGCAGGTATATCTCCGAGGCGGGAACACGTGGCAACAATCATATTCATTTTTTACTCATAATTGAAATAAATGAAATCCAAATCAACAACAAAACATCAGAAAAATTAAACGTTCCTCCATCCAAGATAATTTCGTGTTTTCGGATCGAGACAGGTGACCCAATGACAGCGAAGTCGAATAACGTGGTAGTCTCCTGACACTCGGGTAGAGTGCCCTATGCCGGCGCAAACAGTCGCCTCGACCCAGTCCACCAACTTTCCCTCTCGCGCGGGGTAGCGTGCCTCACGCCGGTGCGAACCGTTGCTTCCTTGCGCGCATCTCTCTAGCGCAGTCGGCTTCCTTATATCATCCTCTGTCTTTCGCCGCTTCCTCCGTTGCCACCGACTTCTTCCGATTGGTGATGTGCGGATTTGCTCCGCCGGTCGCCGGCGTGGTGCTGCTTGGTTTAATTCCATAAAGTCTTAAAAAGAGTGGCAACGGCAAGTTCTCAAGAAATATTCTTGATTTTCAAGAAGGGGCTGGGCAAAATGACTACTTGCGTGGGTTGTTTCTATCGCCCCACATGGACAGGTAGAGGAGTCCTTCTCAAATCGTGTCAGTCCGAAGTAACCGACCAGAATATAAGATCTGCTAAACATGACGATCTCGAGACCACTTACAATTCTAGGAAGATGACTTTTTATCTTATCTAGGAACTTATGCAAAAAAAATTTGAATCCGCCTCTGCCTTAGGGCCCTTGATCGGAATTGATGGGATGGTCCCATGCTTGCTTCCGGAGAGTAAATTAGTTTATTGTCCTCCACGTGGTCATACGCAGTTTGTACTGTTTTTTGACAATAAATTTATTATTATGAAACATTGAATATTATGATATTTTTTATAATTTTCGTCGTTTTAAACTTTCATGATTCGAGGAATATATTGCAATTTTGCGTGATCCGTAGAAGATAAATACATAAACTTTATTGTCAAAAAACAGTTACAAATTGCGTATTACCACGTGGAGGACAATAAACTAATTTACTCTCTGGAAGCAAGCAAGGGACCATCAATTCTGATCAAGGGTCCTAAGGCAGAGGTGGATTTAACATTTCAGCATACTCCTAACGATAAAAAATGCTTCGACACTTGTTATAGTATTAACAAATACCAACATAGTGTATTTAATGAAATATAGAAAAGTCATTTCACAAGTACGTACTACTGTCAAGCTATAAATCATTCGGAAAGTATTGTTGATAATTCGTCATTATTAAATAACGCTAAATTAGCTAATAATTATATCAATTGATTTCGTCTCTAGGCAAGAGCCTAGCGAGTCTTTATAAAAAAATCCGCCTCTACCCGAAGGAAAACCGGAAAAAAACCCGGGTCAGGATGCGGTTACAAAATTAATGTACACAACCGTGCCAGGGATGAGTACATATTAAATTAAATTTATATGAATAATAACACATACTACAAACATGCAGGAAAATATTTTTGAAATTGTTGTCAGATATTTTGAAAATACTACAATAATGGCGTGATAAAGTACAAGACGGATTTTCCTAGTTCTCTGTTCGTATGAACAAAATCATAGACATGTAATATAGTCCCAGCTGTCTCACAGCAGAGACCGCTGGATCTATTTACATGTAAGCGCAGGGGATAAAATACTGGCTAATCGTCCAAATATGTTAAGATTTCCAGACACCTTTACATCTTCAATACCCCGGTTTTCTAAAATATCTCTTTTTAGATTGTAAGCATGTGAATGTGTGCGAGATCGCTTCGACGTTCCAGGCATTAAATAAAAATACAGTTATAAATATATCGTTCCAAAATAATTGATCAATGCAATAATCGATTATTTTTTCAAAGTAATTTTTGTTTTATTATAAATTACCATTGATGTATTATTATAAACCATTTCGGGTAAAAATAGTATAAAATATACTAAAATGATTTTATATCACTGTACACATCTTTGAGAATTTTTGCCACTTATCTATTATCTTCTATTATTGTATCTTCAAATTACTGAGAGGTGTGATTTTCCATATAATGATATGTTAATAAATATTAGTAAATACGTATGATAAATTTAATATACATATACAAATTATGTAAAACTAGTTTTTCAAATGAAATTAATTTGTATAATTCAATAATCGTGCCAAATATTCAATAAATTGAAACATACGTTCAAGAATGGAACCAAACATATAATTAATACTTTTTCGATTAATTATAAGAAGTAATACATAATTGAATTTACAGTGATTAACAGCTTTCCACTCAAAGTCTGGTAAATTCCATCGCGTGAATTGGGTTTTGATTCTTTTTGGCTCATTGATTGGGCTATTATGGAATTGTGTTTTCAATTTTACTTCATTTACTGCTACCTGTTACCTGTAGTTCAAATATGTTACCAAACAAATTTATTTTAGTCTGCGAATCCAGTACTCTGTAATTGGGAAGTACTTGGTTCTAGAAACAAAACATTGGGATGGTCAGTACAGGTTTACTCAGTGTACTCCCTAAGGGCTATAATGACGTTGACGTTGGCGAGCCCTAAAGCCCAAAGAAAAAAATCAGTGTACCCCCTTTTTCCTTGTCTTTCATTTCACTGTGATTTCTCACTCTTCCTTTCGTTTGGATTTTATTCCCTTCGAGAGGATCATACGTCATGAAACGATAAAACTGCTTCTATGAAAGATCATCTTACTCATCTGCCACCTCTGTAAGATGAAAGGATACCGAATGTTTGTGCGTCTGATTTTGATATATATGAGATAATCCCGTTCTTGCTTTCGGAATTTCAAGTTTCTCGGATCTCTTGGAATGATTGAAAGACATCTTCATACTTTATATTATTCGGTTATTATTATTTTCTCTCAGGCGTGTTCCGGCTATATCGATCAGTTGCGGGAATGATATTCCTAGCAGCTGTCTCTATCAACAGCTATTGTATGAAATGTCTATGTAGCATGTATTAAGAATAATGGATTTCTGTATGACATGTACAGGTGTTTTTTCTTAAACTGAGATTTTGTCTAAGTTTCTCTGAAGTAGTTTGTGAACGATTCTTGAACTTGAAATAACTAAGGGAAGAATTTGCCTACAACATTTCCACTGCTGTTGATTTTGTAATGCTAGGTTGCCGTATTTTTTTTTATTTATCTCTGCATAGGTCTTCTGAATGTTGACATTGTTGCGGATGGCTACATCAATGATGAAGGTTCTGTTGCATTGGAAGTTAATATGGTTTTGTAGGAGTAAAGTTTATAGTTGTCACTCCCCAACACCGGTTCGGGGGAATAGTGAAAGCAGGGCTGAGGATCAGTTTTCAAGAGATTAATTTGTAAAACGAACTTATGAGCGGGGAGGAGGGGCCTATCTAAATATGCGTGGTTGAGAGGGAGCCAATCACTGAAGAGAAGCTTCGGTAGTACTTGTAAAGGAACGGTAAGTAGTAACTGTTGACAGACCTCAAATGTGGTCTGTAGCTAACATGATACGAGAGTTAAGGGACCTCCTAAGTGGTCACAACCCAAAGCGGACGGGAGGGCAATGCGCATACGGTAGCCCCCCTTCCACTCCAAAACAGCTCTTTTTGAATCCGCCTCTGCCTTAGGGCCCTTGATCGGAATTGATGGGATGGTCCCTTGCTTGCTTCCGGTGAGTAAATTAGTTTATTGTCCTCCACGTGGTCATACGCAGTTTGTACTGTTTTTTGACAATAAATTTATTATTATTCGCTCTTCCACTGCTACCTCTCCACCTACCCAGTGACGACTGATCCTCCTTGTCTACGCGGAAGCAGGGTTCGTCGCCATGACGGCGAAGATAGTCATATTGAGCAAGAGTTGCGCAACCAGATATGACACGTTCTATTGTTTCTTTGTTTGACTTTACACCTTCTGCACCTGTCACTATTTGTGGTAGGATCTTTAACTATATGATTTAAGAAATAACTCCATCATTAATCTCTCAGTTTCCACAAAGATACCAGCACGCTGAAGCCATTTGTTTGACATTTTCTTCATGCTGGGCGCAGAAAGTGTACCCCAGGATAAGGCACCCAAATGTGCCCCCCAGCCATATGACATTGTCCCTTTGTGTATACATATTTACTGATCAAATATAATCATTAATCACGTTTTTGACTTTCCTTGCGTTAGATATTGTTTCTTATACTAAAAATGGTGATTTTAAGCTTTTTAATTTTTTTCGTGAATTTAAACAAAAATTGATTGATCAAAGTCTCTTCGATTATAAAACACTCATATCTTAAAACCACTATATTTTATAGTGGTTTTTATAGTACACGGTCGCGATAAAAGTCTAAAAATATACCAAATAATGCCAAAAAATGGACAGTTTTGTCGAAATGTTCGGGGCTGATTTTCTGGTCACCAACGTACTATTCTAAATGCTGCCGAAATTTCAAGTCTCTTCGTGAGGTGGGTCAACTTGAAAAAAGCCAAAACTGACCGAAAAAGTGTAGAAAATACCTAAAAATGTCTTTTTTTTTGCAATTGTTATTTTTCCTTCTTTTTTTTCACATCCTAACAGAATGGTTGATTGTAACGTACAGACAATGTCAGGTACCTTACTATTCTGACTGGGATACAAACTCTTTATGTGCCACGCGTTCAACGAAACGGACTTGTGTGTCCCAAGAACCCCACGTCCAAATTGTTCAAACCTCTCTTCAGGGTCTTAGGCTTTGACCTAGTTGCAGATATCAGAAGAGGGTCAATTTTCGTGGTCTCCAGGTGAAACAACTTCGATTCTTCAGCTAATGCTTCGTACTTATTGATTTTTCCTGCTTTAATACTATTATCTTATGGCAATTTAAGATGGATCAAGGCGGCCGCCCGGGAGCTAAGATAAAAAATACAGAACTGTACGTTGAAATGTATTTCTAACGTTTTGAAAATTTAGGACAATGAAGGAATATAAATTTAGTACATTACCAAAAATTGTAGGGCAAATACCACCTCTCATCCTTTCTCAAAATCATTTTTCAAAGCACGACTTAATATATCATTAAATGATTAATGGATTTAATTTTTATTATATGTTCAAAATAATGAATTGAAGAGGGTTAAGGAGTATTAAGAGATCAAAATAATGTATTGAAGAGGGTTAGGGAGTATTAAGAGATTGTATGTTTGACAAATTTATTTTATTCAAGTCTTTCAGAAGAAAAGATTATCTCAATAAAGGTAAATGAACTATAAATATCAAAACTTGAAATACCTTGCTCCATTATTTTTTGAAACATTGTAGTGGCCACAGAATAATGAAGTAGTTTTGTATTGATACAGTTGTAAAAAACATTAAATGGCAAGTATCACTGGCATAAAAAAACATATTTCACCAAACAATATCAAACAAATAAAATTTACTTATGAAGATCTGGATAAATAACATCAATTTTGAGAAAATTGAGTTTTCAGTTTTTATATATTTGAATCTTTATTGTAAAATTAACTTAAAATGAAGTAGGTGCTCTGTAGATATCCATCAAAATTTATCTACAATTTTTTTTGGATCAAGGTTATTAATATACTCATACATTACTTCATACATTTTCAATTTTGCAATAAATGCTTGTCAGATCAGAACATTTTAGATTTAATTATTTCATTCTGTTTGGGTACATAATTGCAGAATTCATTGAAACATGTTGATGAAAATTTAATATAAATGCTTTTATCTTATTTAAAAGATGACAAAATTATGCAGCTATTTCATTTATCTAATCTAATTGATAAATACCGGTTAATTACATAAAGGAGTTTTCAATTCTAAATAACAATTATACAGTTTTAATCTAAACACTTAAGAGAGCATGCTGGATATTTCAGTCAGCGTAACTATATCATACCTAGTGAGGCACTTGCTCAGTACTGATGTTGTCAAATATATGACTAGCAATATAAATTCTTGGCAATACACTTTTTATATTACCTGATAATTGTACTCGCATGTATATCATTATTGGGTGAAACATGTAGGCTTTGCAACTAACAGTATGCAGTTGGTAAAAATACGGAGAATGAAATCACTATTATTGCTTTTTAAATAGGGTATTCCTTTGTAGTTAATATGTATAAATATTAATATTATATGGAATGTTTTTATTTTTATAAATACAATTTTTTAAGCTGTATCAAAATTTTCAGAAACAAATATTTGTATCAATATGTAAGCACAAAATGATAGTAGTTGTAAAGTCATATATGTTCGGTGGAATATACATTTCTGATAATAATACATTTTTGTATGAATCCAGGACAATTCAGATCCAGCAATATTTAAAGGATAAGTTATACTTTGATTTGACATATGAGTTCGCCAATCACTTTTTATGTTCTTTCATTTACTTTGTTTTTGTATAGAACTGCATTTACATAATAATTCACAAACTGTACAAAGTTTACATGTATTATATTGAGGGTCATATCCACGAAGATTCAGGAAATGATCCCTCTTAAGTACATGTTATACTGAAACAATTCACCACTTTAAAAAGTAAGTGGTAAAATGGCACTTAAATGTAAAATGTAGATATCGACAATCCATACCTAGCAGTCAACTTTGATCTTACCGAGAAAAGTACTTGCTACTGTAAGCGTGAATATTATAATCTAAATTAGCAAGCGGCTACTCAAAATTGTTCGAATACACGGCAGTGATCTCATTTATTCTACAAATTAACGTTCATCCTTTGTGCCGTTTTGAGTTATTTCTCATTGAAGAGAGTCTGGTTCTCTAAGAAATACTTGCACTTCAATGTTACATTCCTCCTGCTTTGCCATCGTAATTGTCCGCAGAGCATAACTGAGTATTGAAAATACACGGCGTTAGTAGGTGCGGTTGGATGCCATGGTGACCGTTGAGCGTGTTTCCAAACTCATTCCGCAGTTGTGTTGTTATCAAGGCGTGTTAACCGTTTACATTGCACTCTGATCGAAATACACACTAAGAACGGTCATTTATTTTACGTAATGGCAAGAAAGAGTATTATCAAATTCCATGTCATATCAGACTTTTTGGGCGACGAAAAAAAAATTATTGGAGAAGGGAAAGCTCTGTCCTTCCTCCTATGACATATAAATACAAATTAAGAAAACGTAACTAAACTTTTACGTTCTAAGCATATTATCTCACATGTTTTTCATACTCGGGTTTGTAAAAATTGAGGTTATGCCATCAAGAACGTAACAACTTTTGATATCTTACTTTATGTTCTTTATCCATAACAGTTTTATTTTACCATCCGTCGGAAATCTCAAGAATGAGCAACTATTTCACTCGCTGTAGTGACAACACTTTGGAATAAGGCGCATCACTATTATACTTGATAGTTTATAGCTTAGCAACGGCACGTGGAAGTTTGTTTGGAAACACGGCTTGCGGTTGCTATGGACGTGACTTCACACTAATTTCGTCTATGGTGAGAGAAGAATCTGGAGTGTGCCGCTACGATTCACAAGCCAACCGGCAGAGCGCAGGTGAGTTGTTCAAGATGGCGTCGAGTATTCAAGATGGAGGCGAGGATTGTTCCGTTCTGTGTTCGGGGCGCCTGCGCCTTCGTCTCCGTCTCCGTCTTTTCGGCGAAGGAGGGGGGACGAGGGCGGGGCCGGGTTGCGGGGGTCGCGACTCCCTGCGGCGCATCTCCGCCTCCACCCACGGCACGTAGTTCGGGAGACGCGTGTAGATGCCGAACTTTCCCCGTTTGCCGCAACCTTCTCCGAAGCTCGTGATGCCGAAGACGGTCCACCGCGGGACTTCCCCGCCTTGGCGACACAGCAACGGCCCTCCGGAGTCGCCTGCACAACTGTCCATGCGACCGCGCGGGTAACCGGCGCAAAACATATTTGCGGTGATGCGGTAGTCGGAATAGACTTCGCGACATGCCTTCCAGCTCACGATGGGCACCTGGAAATCAAAAGAACATATTTACTAATATTATTTAAGATGTACAGATTATATTAAATACAATCAAAATCACAGATTTATTTTCCGGTATCACACGAGGATTTCCCTTCTCTTCTTCAGGTTCACTATAATACACAAAGTTATAATATTACATAGATTTATAACATTTAAGGTGAAATTTCATAAATACAGTAAAACATATAAGTAAATGATAAATATCACATTTACCAAACGAGTAAAAGTATGCGAGTAAAAGATTGTTGTAATGTATCACAAGTCATATTCTAAAACATCTTATATATAAAAATTTAGTCTGCGTATGTTTGTGTTCGCATAAGTCAAAAAGTAGTCCGTCGATTGACTAGAAATTTTGACACAATGTTGTAGTCAAATACACGCGTGTTTTTATATAACATATGTAGATGTCACACATATGAGAGGTAAAAACTTACCTTTTATATATATATATATATATATATATAAAAGCGAAATACCACTCACTGACTGACTAATCACGAAATATCGGAAACTAAAAAATCCTACAAACTTGAAATTTGGCAAATAGGTGTAGACATTCGCTAAGAAAGGATTTTACGAAGATCCACCCCTAACGGGGTGAAATGGGGATTGGAATGTTTTATCCCGTAAATGTTTTGTTTCCATCCCCCACCATAACTCTAGAGTGCATGTAACAATTTCTTACAAAGTTTATTTACGGATGACTGAAAAAAAAGCACTGTAGAGGAAAGACATCCCTTGGCAGGGGGTGAGAAGTGGATGACATGTAAAAAAATGGAAAATTCAGATATTAGTTCCGAAACCATACTCTTCGGTGCCGTTGAGATGGATAAGAGGTTCCCCCGTACTTTGTAAATTAACAATCAGTCCACATTGCATATAATACACCTAGCATCCCTTTGGTAGGGGTGGTAATGAAGGATAGCTAAAAAATAAAAAAAAACGACAGGTATTGGTGTTTAATAAATCATTTTTGGGACCCCTGAAGTGAAGTGACAGCGTCATTGCCAGATAAGTACACGATCATCCCCTATACGAAATAGACACGCTTTGTGTTGGGGGTGGGAAGGAGTGAAATGTAATAATAATCGAAAGTGACCGATATTAATGTTAAGATCCCAGTTTTCGGGGTCGCTGAAATTAGTAGTACATTCTCGAAGACGTCAAAGTTCAAAATCAGCTCGTATAATCTCCAACACCCCCAGGGAAGAGGATGCCACGAAACAAATATCGAACATGACATACCAGAGACGAGACCATAATTTTCGGCGACGCTGAGGTGACAGTGAAATCCCGATATCGGGAAAAAGTCTGATCTCAGTCCTCATGAAACAAACGTACCCCTGGGGTGCGGTGAGGGTTGGAAAAAGATTTATGGCTCAAAAGAATTGAAAACTAATTTTTAAATATAAAAATATGAAAATTGCTTCGGATCCGTAGTATTAGGGTCGTTGAGATTTTTAAACTACCAATACCGTTAAGTTTAAGTTGAGATCACTTTTCTTCTCTGTGTGAAATTATTCATTTCAATTACAATCTCTTTGGACATTATCAATCGTCTTTATCTGTTTATTACTTCACTTTGTTTGCAACGTTTCGGACGTTCTACGTCAACGTGCGTCTACAGGCGTCCAGCAGCACCGGTATTCGAACCAGGGAACTTTGTTTGCAAAGGCGAGGACGTTTCGGATCGCAGTGGCCCAGTGGTAACGTCCTCGTTTTAGGAACCCAAGTGTGGAACGAGTCTTTGTTTGTTGCGCTACTAACATATATTTCGTTACAGTAAATAACCACTTTTCTGACTACCACTATTAATATTTATTTGGATATTACTTCAATTCTTTGTGGGTACGCTTTTCCCGAAATTTTTTCTATCACGGTTTCGAGAGTGACTTTCAAGGATTTGTTTCGTAGAGGTTGGCAATTCGTGTACGGCAGCCATATTGAATAATATTAAGTACGTCACAAGAGCTCACCTGCGCCTCGTGAAGGACGTCGGTGCCGAAGGCGTCCGAAGATCGTCTCTTGCCCCAACCGATGATGGAACACAGCTGTTGCGTGGGCAGCGGTTGACGCGCGCGTGGAAGGCAGGCGTAGGCGCGCCATCGCCCTGGACGCACGGCGGACGGCAGTCGCAAGAGAGCGATGTCGTTGTCCACTGTGTCCGCGTCGTATTGAGGATGTTGCACCGCCTCCAGCACCTGATCGGCGGAAAAGTGCACATCACCACCACATTCTAATTAATATACTAATCGATGAATTAATCGATGAAATTATTTGAAATTTCAAAAGGACACTTTTTTTCTTATTGTAGGTGTTACGTAGTATACTCAAGTTATCGAGAGTTTGGGCACTAAAAAACAAACAAAGATGGCGGACTCGAGTGGTGTTTCAGGGCAGCCACCACCAATATTTTAGAACAAAAACTCCACACTCGTTAAGACTTGGATTGTCGTTCGATATTAAAATCATCGTTTGGTAGAACTTACACATGCCTTACGGGTGTACCAACGCAATGGAAACAACAAAGAGACTATCGTAAAATGAATTTCGTTGAAAGTAGATTAATAAATTAAGATTTCTTGAATAGTTTACGCAACGTATTTTATAAATAGGAATGTTAATTTTGTGTTACACTACAAAGGTAAAGAAGAGTATTTTAAGGACTGGCTCTCCTAGAGTTATTTCGTCAAGTTTGGTGGTAGTGAATACAACATAGAAATCTCTTAGATTGCGGTGAACCTCACCGCCAGGTAACAGATTAATCATGTTACGTCGAATGAAAATGGTGGACGGGCCNTTTAAGGACTGGCTCTCCTAGAGTTATTTCGTCAAGTTTGGTGGTAGTGAATACAACGTTTAAGATGAAAATATCACTAAGTCGAGTAGTATACGACACAGGGGGATTCAATGGAGTAGATTGGCAGCTCTCCCAAATTTGGTAACTTTTCAGAGGGCAGCTAAACTATAGTTCTGTCCTTCGTTTTGTTTGTGAGGCTGATCTGTTTTTTAAAGAGAAAGTGACGCTTCGTTCGCCGGAGCTGTAGTAGAACTATTTTTCGAAGTGGAATGTTCGCATTGCTCGAGCATTAGCAGATCACGTGACTGTTTGGCTCCACATAAGAGTAGGGTTCATGCTGCCTCGGACAGAAGTCGAGGGGAGTAGCTCTTGGCGTATGCCACAGTTATATTGAAATTACTCCAACGACGACTTGGAGGAACAAGTCGTTACAGTAGTATTTGAAAATGGGAGGAAATGTAGCTAAGTGCTATTGAAGCTTATCCACATGGATATTAATCGTATATTAATCTTTCTGTTTAGATTGTATTTTCCTTCTGCCTGTATTTTAAAATAATTTGTTATTACGTTTATAAAAACATGCGAAACTAAAAGCAGTGAGTATTTTTGTTGGTGTTCTTTGCGATATTTAAGTTTTGAAATAAACAAAAATAAAAATTTAATATCACGAAAGTAGGATGATGTGGAAATTAACATATGGAATTAGAATATTATAGAATATTCCGGATAACACTGGGCAACATGAACTTAAAAAATTCAGACCTGTTGAAAGGTGTTTTGATATCAGAATGTCCAGGAATGATTGTTTTAAGGGTTTTTTCTAATCCCTTAAGGGTAACACCCAGTAGTTCTTCTGGTATAACTATAAAGAACGCTCTCTATTGTTCCTGATTTAAGAAATGTAGAATCTTTTATCTTAATGTGGTCAGTTAACAATCTGTCTGACAAAATTTCTTGACAAACGCTGATGAACTTATTAGCAAACACCCGTGGGAATAATGTTCTTTATTTCTACCAAAACTTCCGTAGAGCATGTTTGTAGAATGTATTATATAAAATATTAACAATCAAACAAGCCAAGCAAGGAAAAGTCGTAAAAAGGTATTAGTTGAAATAAGTGTGAGAATATGGTGTGTCATGAACAAAATGATTTTTGTTAAAAAATAATTTCGTTGCAAGCATTACGTCTTCGTACGAAGGTCGAATGAGACCCGCGACCGAAAGAGTAATATAGAGATACAATCTTCAATAGAATTGTCTGAAGTATTTTAAAAATATTATTCCGAGGAAATAATCTATAACTATTCTCTCAAGAGAAAAACAACAACATGCAATCTTTTTACATGAAATAGGAAATGCTGAGCAAGGCCGTAAAAGTTTGTTTCCCTCAGTGTAACTTTGTTCAACTTCAAAAATAAGTCTCATGAAATGTGATTATCAAATTGCTTTGTGTGATTTGACTCCACATTCAGTGATGTTTACAATCGTAAAACTAATTGATCGTTATCTGTTATTTACCTTGCAACGTCTTAAGAGGAAGAAAACACTCGAATACGAGAACATCGTGGTCGTGATAACGTATCTTCTACATGAGCAAAGATCGGAAATAATTCTCTCATTAGAAGCAGTAATTCGGTATTCCCCCTTTGTTGAGGCCAATCGTGACTGACCTTAACATAGGAATCCATTCGCAGCCAATCAATCATCACTTATGAAAGTAATGCAATGACTCTTACTCTTGTAACACGAGCAACAATGATATGTTTAAATCTGTCATCTCTTAAACTTCTTTTGCCTTGACTATATATATAGGGGTTTTATAATATCAGTAATTGAACAACATAAGTGTGAACGTTGTGAAAATTCATTAAAAAAACTATTATGTGATGAATAATGAAAAGTTTAAATCGTCTTTCGTCTGTGAACGAAACACAAATCTTTCCCTTCCTTCTGTCTGAGATACATTCGCTGGACGCTAATCTACAGGTCATAACATT
>NNCF01132199.1:42815-79058 GCA_002313205.1 Laupala kohalensis
TATATATATATATATATATATATATATATATATATATATATAAACACAAATTCCATTAAATAAACAAATTATATTCACCTATCAAATTAGTTATGAAAAATGTCTATAAACTCAATTATTAAAAATTTACTAAAAAATATTTTTATAATTAATCAATCCGAGCTTAGACAGGTCCTCTGTTATTACTAGAGAAAGTACCAATCTCAACGTGTTTCATTCTAACTGCAAAATTTCTTTGAATGTGCCTTTCTAAAGGTTATATTAAAAGTTAAACAAGTACAATGTGGGTGCCGATGACTCTCCAATCTTCTCTGTTCGTGACCTAGCCTACAGGTTAAAATGTAATGTTGATGAAATGAAACATTAACATTACGCCTACCAAATAGTTAATACATCTTTATTATTTGCGTTATAATGAACAATATAAAATGACAAATGGACATGATAGAATATAAGAATAATTCACTTCGGAATATTTTTTTACATGGATATTTATCTTAAGGAATAACATTATTTTCATAAGTGTATAGCCTTCTTGTGCGTTGGCAGAACTTTTATGGAGGTAAGGTAGGGAATTATTTTATTGTAAATGAATTAAATTTTTAATTACCGAATCAATTTAATTCGGAAGCTCGAGAAGAAGGATAAGAATCAACAATTAGCCCGAAGTCTATTGAAATAATAAATTTCGAATTAATGTTAAATAATAATTACGATTTATAAACAATACCTCCCGAATAATCTATAGTTCAATAATAATTCGAACATGTAAAATAACTATTTCATGTTTTATTAATTACAAATTTGTTGATGTTTTATTGATATTATAACTCGTAGCTAACTTTTTATTCTTATCTTAGGAGTATGTTGAAATGTTAAATCCACCTCTGTCTTAAGGGCCCTTGTTCGGAATTGATGGGATGGTCCCTTGCTTCCTTCTACAGAGTAAATTAGTTTATTGTCCTCCACGTGGCATACACCTTCTTGACAGTAAATTTATTTATATTTATTTTATAGTATGACGTACTATAATACAACTTGATGACTTCGGTGAGTGAACACGGAACACACGTACCTTGAGTTCGACCTCGGTGCCTTCGTCCAGGGATAAGTCGTGTTCTCCGATGCGGACGTACAGACGTTTGCGCACGCAGTGAGCGGCTGTCAGCACCCAACGCGCAGCGACCAGAGTCCCGCCGCAGAACGCTTCCTGAAAACACACAAGCATCCATTGAAGGTAGTTGTTACGTGCTGAAGTCAAGTTGCCAACTATTCAGGAAACTTGGAAATATTCACAAAAGTACTTCTCATTAATTAATAACACATTCTACTGACTTTTTTTTAAATATTGGATGAGAACAATTGTTTTGTGATTTTAAAAATTGGTAATTAATTTAGACTTTCGTTTGACTCCTTCTTTGGAAAGGGTCTCATTGTCTTCAGTCACGTGACGCGGCTGCCATTTCCGTTAGAACGGTATTTTCCACAGTTTTTGGTGAATTATTCTTGAAAACACCCCGTAAGGTAAAAAAAATCTTAACATTATTGCGTTCCTATTTCCATTTGCTATGTTTTAGTAGGTTTATTTGCTATGTTAAGTCGGTACTTTCGTCAGAATATCAAAAAAATATGAGCCCATGGTAATTTAAAGTCAAATAATTCAAAATTTTGCGCCGTAAGGGTGTGAAAATTCATCGTCACTGGATAGAGAATGATTCAAACTATCATTTTTGGGGGGTACTTAAACTTAGTCTCTCTGACGCACATAATTCTTTAACAGAGCTTTCGAACTTCCGATACTTATTAAATGCAACATCAATGTACCTTGAAACTGAAAATAGCTTATAGCGTTTTCCATTTACTGCTCTGAGTATGCAATTGCAACTGACAATTACGTCATTGCTCCTCATTGTGAGTTCCCCACTCCACCGGGAGAGTGCAGCAAGTACATGGAACATCTTTGCTGCACGCAGGATGGGCAAGGTCATTGTTAGCCGCACGAAAAGGAATAATTGACAACACACTACGAACAATAACTAATATATCAACAAATAGCATTTTCGTATTTATGTGTATGTAATGCTGTATTAGATGTTCATCATTATATAATGGGACTAACGGAATGTAATCTTTCATTTTAATAATTATTTATCTCTTAGAAAGAATTAATTAGACGTGCAACTTTTGATCTTCATTTGAGGAGCTTTCAGACGAAGAAAATATTTGCAATAAACTCGTATCACCTATGATGCGTTATCCACAGACTAACCTAACCTCAACAATGTCCACTGCCGAGTCCCTCCACTGAGAAAATTGTTAGAGCAAGTCTAGTCGCTCTCAGTGCGTGCAGAGTGCGCCTCGATAGACAAATGGAACAACCACATCACGGCGCAAGTGCAACTTCTCTGTCAAATGGAACAACATTTTTGCTCTTTGGGTGCACCCAGTGCACACTCGGAGCAACAAATGGAAAATTTCATTAAAAATAGTCATAAAACGTTTTGGCGACGATTTACGACCGTACCACGAACGCAAAAAATAAAAAAAATAAAAAAATGTGCACACGAAGGTATTGGTACCGGTTCCTGATAATTGTGGCTCCTTTTTCTACCTCTGCACCAAATGGGGGGAACCATGTTGTATTTCCGTTCCTTTTTTTACCACCAGATGGCAGTGTGAGCCGGGACTCTATTTGAGAGCATCCAGTGCTCATGGGATCGTTTACATGCAGCATAATCATACATCATGTCGATCGTTTGTGAATTCTCACACCCCAAAAATCCACAGATATGGGTCTCGATAGACCTCTACGAGCACTCAGTCATGGGCGCCAGGTACTCATGAAGCCAATGCAGAAATACACGCAAGAAATAAAGAAGAAAAAGATGTATCGTTATTTATTTATTTCTTATCTACTTCTGACCGGGGTGTTCAATAACCAAGTTTCAATTAGAAAATCCCGATCAGCATATTGATTCGTGACTGTTGCACATGAATTTTCAATGTTTCTTTGCTATGATTCGGTAAATATGCGGAGAGCACAATATCATCTTACCCTGAAGCGATTGAGAACGGCCACTTGCCAAGGCCAACGACCTTTCGGACTCGGTCTGCCTCCGATGATGCGCATATGTGGCCACGAGGTGCTGTTGTTGCCTGGCAACACTCCGCAGCCCGGATCCGACGCCGCTGTCACGGCCGAAGTCACCGAGTTGGCGTCGTCCCCGCTGTCAGTCACCCAAGGCTCCGCACCCCAGTCACCGTCCGCTGTGACATTGCCATTGCAAAACAGTGAGATAATTCATCGATTGAGAGGTATATAACATTTCAACTGATAATACTCTTGTCATATGGATGATGTTCCCGGTTTTTCTTCGGGCGGAGATCGCTTCTTTATACAGGGTCCCTAAGCTCTTGTCTAGGGGCGGCAAATTTTATTATAATATTTTATTATAATGATATAATAATAATTATATCTCAAATTTTATTATAATATTTACTATTTACATTTATTTTCCGAATAATTTAGTTTATAATAATACGTGTAGTTGAGAAATCACTTTTTTGTGTTTTATTTAACATAAATTTGTTCGTATTGTATTAATATTATAACACGCTAAAGTGTTAAATCCGCCTCTGATCGGAATTGCTGGGATGGTCCCTTGCTTGCTTCCGGTAAGTAAATTAGTTTATTGTACTCCATGTGGTCATACGCAGTGTACAACCAATTTTTAGACAATTAACTTTTTTTAAATATTATTATTATTATTATCATCATCATCTTCGTTGCGTGCATTGCAAAGTTTAGTGATAAAAGCTCAAGTGATAGTAGTAAGAACTTATGTAAATGACGTTAATGTAAGAAATATTTAAGGTAACGAGAACTAGTATTTGTATGTTAGTTGTCTCGTATTACTTGCAAATAATATAATTTCAAATATCCCTCGGTGAAATGAAATGGATTTCACTTTCTCTTTAAATCAGCTTTTCGGGTGGACGAATGTGTGAAGGAGAACAGAATATTAGACGTCTCTGCGTTTGCTCACACCACACGCTACACGCCACAGAACGGGTCTTCGTGACCAGACGTGCCGCGCCGATTAACGCTGTGCCGTGGAAATTTGAATAATATAATTAATTCAAGTCCATAACGGGCAGTTGACCAGGTGGGTCAACCAGCGACTGTTTTATTTCTAGAATGAAAATGTGAGTACTGTATTGAAATAAGGTATAAATACACAGTTCACCTAGAAATACATTACACAGTTGGGCACGCAGATTCGTTCCTCATGTCACTTTGGTCGGAGTTTGCAATTTTGTAAAGGTGAATAATTCCCACCTGCAGTTCCATGGGAGAGGGCAGGGGGCTCCTAACCTGCGTCCTTTGGATGCCAGAACCGAATTGTCTTCCCATTCCTACCCTGTTTATGCCTATCCCTTTACATTCACTATTTTTAATGTAATAATTTTTTGCTGTTCATGGGGGATGAGGTCCCCTTTTTTCCGTCATTGACTGACCTACTATTAGAAGATAAGGAAGACAAATGACTCACTCTCGTTCTCGTCGTCGCTGTGCTGTTGCTGAATCCGCCGTTCGATCCAACGCTGACAGAAGCTGCCCTCGACGTAACAGAACGCCGCCTCTCTGATGACGTCAGCGCCGCACAACGCCGGCCGTTTGCACCACCTGCGCGCATTCATAAAGACGGGGCTAGTGAACGCCGCTTTTCAACGCTTCTTTTCAACGTCGCTTTTCAACGCCGGTTTCGCCTCGATATACTCCACTGTGCGGAGACACGAAGAGGTGTTGAAAAGCGGCTTTCACTAGCCCCGTGCCCTCAAAGGTCTCTCTTTTAATGCAAAGGGTCTCCACATAAAGAAGAGTATGGATCTACGTGATTGTTTGTCTTGTAAAGAAATTTATCGGTCTCTTTGCATCGTGATGAACGTTTGCACACTTGTTCTTCAAAATTTGAGAAAGTTCAATGTCTATATAATATTTCGATAAACCACCGCAATTCCTTAATTTTCTCCCCTTGATACATTATTTTATTACTTCTGAATGAAATTTTGTAGGTTCAAAATTTTTGTAATGTTTAAAATAAGAGGAACATTCTACGTAACTTAGGAATCGTTGTGAGGAGGATGGGAAGATAAACAAAATTCACTGAGGGATCGGATATTTCTCGATACTGTCAGTCTCTTAATTACTTTGTCATAAGAATTGGATGAATAAAAAGGAAATAAATATTGGATAAAATTGTAACTAGTTTGAACGTTCTTCAGCTATACCGAAATTGACGAAATAAATAAGCAAATGTCATTTGTTACGAGATAAAGATGGCTTTAATGTTTTCTTTCCACATTCTTTTTATTAACTATTACTCACATTACAAATTTAATTTTATATTGTAAATCTTGCAAACCACCTCTGTAAGAATCTCGGAGAATGTTTCCCATCTACTCCGTTTTATAATTTTAAAAAAATTGAAATGTTACGGACGGTTCTGTGGGACGGTAGGGACTAAAAGTACTGTGGGACCAGTTACGTCTGATTCTTTGCGTTCTTCTTTCTCCATCAACGTTGACGTCACAACAATCTAGCGTTGACGTCACAACAATCTGGCCGATGAAATCAACACTCCGATGCATACAGTGTTATAACCTCATTTGTTTGCATTACCATCAAACAGCAATTGAGGCAAATGGTATCGGGAGACGTTCAAAGTGACCAAAAACTTGGTTTTACAGGAGACATAAACTGAATAAATGCCGTAACTATGAAAAGTTACGGAAAAATCTTCATAGATTACTTGTTTGAAAGCGCAACTAATGGTGCTTTTATATAATTAAATTTTATTCAAATGTAAGGAGTTCTATTGAAACAGTGAATATTGTCAGTGCAAAAATTAAATTATGGATAAGTGTTCTGTCGAAAGAGTTAAAATTGCCAAATATGGAGGTTAATCGTGATTTGTGCTTTCGGCAATGCTGTTACACTGTACCGCTTATGCAAAGGATTTTGCAGACCTTAGATGGAACACGTCTTGTGTTGCTGGTCGCCTCAACCAGTGCATGCAACACGCAGAAATTATAATACAAACTTGCATTACGTTTACCTAAAACATGTAAACTTAGAGTGGGAAAAATCTGGTAATAATTTTACTAAGTATGTGTTTAATCAACTTCAATTTTATGTTTTCCAAGTTCAGATCCAACGGGGATCTAATCACCCGTCCTCACCATGGATATCTGCCACTGATCACTTGCTACTATTATTATAATTGGGTTGCGCTTTCAAGGAATAAAAAATTGTGTTGACACTTTTAATATTTTCCACTTTTCCATTTGCCAAAATGTCTGTCTATCTCTCTCACCTGTAGCGTTGCGTGGTACAAGATCGCGTGCACGGAGTCCACCGCGTCCACCGCCCGTAGAGTTTGCTGTTGTATCTCAGTCGCTGATCCAGAGGGCCGCGTCCACGTCGAGCGCCATTCCCTTCTTGCAGTTGGCGCCGCGGCACCACATGGAAGTCTCTGCGATGGCGCTGAGGTCGTCCGGCGCCGGCCGCCCCCGCACTGCCCCCGGCGCCGCACGCACCGCCTCGTCCAGCAGCCGTCGCCGCCTCCGCTGCACACCAACGCTCTTCCTGGAGTTACAAGACACTTCGTAATATTTTTTTGGGGGGGGGCTTCACAGCTCATGTCGACATCGAAGGTCATTAGAGCCCTAAAATTATTATACATGTAGGGAAAATGCAGTTACGCACTAAGGAGAGCCAAACATGACTCTCCCCGCGTGTGGGACTCGCCGAATGACTCAACCATACCCACCAAAATCTCTGCTAAAATAACTAAATAACACTTTGTAAATGGGACATGTAGCTTAGTGCTAATGAAGCTTATCTACATGGACTGATAGGAGGTAGGTGTTGGGTGGTAGGAGCTACTGTTAGTAGGTGGGTCGGTTAGCTAGGTATTACCACCAACTTGGCCCACGTGGAGGGGTAAGTAGGAGTAGTGAATAATAGTTAAGGATTATTGATATTAGGAGCAATAGGACGTGGATAGAAGAAGGGGGAGGGTTCGCTTTTAAGTAGCCACAGGCTACATGAACTGGGGCATTGAAGTGAACAGATACAAATGTTATTCGACTCCACCGGGAATTGAACATAAATAAATAAACTTTATTGTAAAAAATGCCAGTTGCAAACTGCGTATGACCACGTGGGGGATACTAAACTAAGTTACTCTACGGAAACAAGCAAGGGACCATCCCATCAATTACAATCAATGGGACAAGGGCAGTGGCGGATATAATATTTATACTTAAAAAAATAAAATATGTACTGTTATTAATTTATTATTGCAGAAATGAATCGTAGATATTATGTGAAGTCAAAATTCGAAATTAATGATAACAAAATTCCCACCTAAGAAAAATCCGCCACAACACGAACGAAAAACTCGGGCTACGATGGGGCGACTCTGTGGCCAGCCAATCCTGAGCTAAGAGGACATTGAGTAACACGTGAAGAATAACTAGGACTCGGATGATGAACAACATCCGGGTAATAACCAAGTGTTGAGGAACCGGTTAATGAATGAATAAAATCAAATGAAAAAAATAAAAATGTGAAGAAAGACAAGACATCAGAAAAAGATAATACTGAAGAGTTTTCTGAAGGGATGGCAGTCGCGTGGGACCAAATTGCGAAAGGGAAGAATGACAAACAAATTCATGAGACGCATAACACGTGCAACGAAGAACGACAAATGCTTCCGATTAACTCCTTCGGAATTATTAGCATTTACTACAGAACTGGCAATTTTAATTAGTATATGACAAAAAGAAAATTGCGAGAAGACAGCAATTGCACGAATGAAAGAGGAAAACGTGCGGGGAGCGTGTATTTTGCGAATGTCACATACGTTGGGGGAACGAGCAGAGTACATAAGAAGATTAAATAAATAATTTGAGACTTACGATATTTAACGGACGAATACTTTACATTCTTGAAGTCGTAAGTCTTTAATTATTTATTTAATTTGATTATATAATGGACGTTAATGGTAGAAGAATATATAAGAAAAGAGAAGAGTAAAGGAATAGTTGTAGGGAACAGAGACAGGAGACACCTTTGACTGTAGGAAATGTTCAAGAATTATGTGACGCATCTATGTGAGATAAGAGGTGTTATGAAGAGAGGACTGATGATGAAGAAGCACAAATTATAATGCTCCCTAAAATATTATTATTAATAATAATAATAATAATAAAAAGCATTTGTGAGGTTGAAATTAAAGGTATATAGGCAATTCGTCAGCAGCTACGTGTGTGGGGTTGCATCATTCAGGGGACACGGAAAGATTTCTTGTCATCATCATCTCTCTAAGGTTTGTTTTATTATAATCCTAAAATATTGAAGTATATCACGATATAAAATATAGAGTCATATTTAGTTTTAAAGTGAAATATTCCACGCACATTCCTTTATCAACTTTATTCCATCCAGGCGCTGTCTCTTTTCTGTTTCACATCGTCATATTCTAGAAATTGCATTCTAAATATCTTTTCCTCTTTTAAAGTGTTAATTAAATTGTGAGTTCATTCTTCAAAATGTGTTCATCTAAATATGAAACACCTTTGTATCAATTGAGTGCTTTTTGTCATTCTGTGGAGACAATGTATGTGTTTCAGTTCATGATGATGGAAGTTATCCTTAAGTATTGTACTGATTTCAATTGGTAGGGAAAAGTGTTCCGGTTAGAAAATATCGTATTTATTTATAATTCTTCGGTTCATATGGATATTAAAGCAGATAACTATGTATTAATTATAAGTGTGGGGGTGGAGTGGAAGGGGTAATAAATAACTTGAACCAAAAAATTAAAAGGAAATTGAGGTGGAACCATTTTGGTTCAGAGAAGAAGAAGAACTGAAGATTTAGTCATTTTGTTTCGAATTAAAAACTGGAAAATAATTTATTATTTATATTGCATTATTTTGATCTAATTCGATCGAATAAGTCATTTATTGTAAGTATTTAGTATTACCTTAAGAATGGCAGCACCGCAAAGCTCTGGCTGCCGACATCGCCGTCTCCGCGTTTGAACACAGCGGCGTCCACAGGATGACCATGAAGACCACGCAGAGAACGGCTGCGCTGCGGACACACAACATGAAATATAGATAAAATTTAAGAGTTATATTATTTCCTTTAAGTAAAACATTCACTGTATAACAATGTTCATTGGTAAATTATTTATTTGTTGTTTCATCCGATGATTGTGAGGAAGTATTGATAAACACAATATAACAAAGCTAGTGGTGCAAAAGCATTGCACATACTTTCTCATATACCTTTCTCCATCTACAACATAGAGTGAGAAAAAATATCGTAAAAGTGTTATGTAAATGTAATTTCGTTGTAGACAGAAATTGATGTATTTTCGTATCTACTGTTCGTTTGTTGTCCTCCTATGTATTTTATCATTATCTTGTCTTTGATTTCAGTTTACGAAAAATGTATTCTTCGTCTGCTTGGTCCATTTACACTGCTAAATATTATTCAACCTTCTTGAAACACTAAACTAATATGTAAGTGTAGCAGACAGAAATTATTTTACTGCATCTATTCCAAACTTTCAAGTGAAATACCGCTAATACGGATGTAATGCATACTAATTGCACCTTACGTACACAAAATTTAAACAAAATCGTTGGAGCCGTTTTTTAGAAACATTAAAAAGAGTACTTCGACGTTCATGTGTAGCACACTTTTTTTAAGTTGCACGCGTATCGGCAACAAGTACATTTTACCTTGGATACGAAATATGAATGAAATTGCTTCATCCATTTACTCAGCATCGCTGCGCACAGACGGACAGACGGACAGACGGACGTTATGCCAAAACCCGCTTTTTCTGAATCAGGGATACCCAAAACAAATATTTCCGTCGAAATCACGCTTTCGAATTTTTTCACGATTACAAAACTTTCTATACACTACGTATAAGAGAAAGTATATTACTTGGAGAAAGTATAATGGCCTTGGTCATTATTTCACCCACATAACCTCACTCAATCGAATTTATCCGACATCGATCTTCGTAAATAGTGTGATAAATGTTCTGTACATGAATAACATTTGGAACCTGCTATACATTCTTGGTCAAATAATATGAATTTGATAAGGGTAAGAAATGACGAATAAGAAAATACATCGGTGTTCATGGTAATTAAAGGTTTGGAAATGGGAAACAATGAAATTAGGATAATCAATAAGTTTAATGGATGAATATTGTCAGAAATTGAAGCCAAAGACAACAATTCTACAATTTTTTCTGAATAAATAAATTTATGATCAAGAAAAGCAGTTACAAGCTGCGCATGACAAAAAAATAGTAGCTTTGATGTTGAAGAACAATTAAGTGGATTGTTAAGTGATATGTAAAACTGTAGGTTGCTTTGTTATTCGCATTCCAATCCACAGAAATGAATTCTTCAAAATTTCTTGTTGTAACATCAGACATATATTAAACAAAATAATTTCCATAAACTAGACATAATTGCTAGAAAAATTTGTCAGACGGTTATAATTGTTTCTATATATGCGAAATACGATGGAAGTAATGTGATAGAACGAACAATGAAGAACGATTTTGTTAATAACATTCCCAGCATCAGTTCAGCTATAACAGTAATGTTTTTAAGTTCGTGATTTGGACTGCGGCCACTATGCGGTCAAAATACTTAACATCTGATTAAAAATGTCTGTTAAAATTGATAGTTAAAAAAATGAAGAATTTTTAAAGACATTTATATAAATGTTACATGAATTATAAATATTGTAGACTATATTACGGAACGCAATTCATTTGATAAAACGTCTCCACTTCAGTCTTATCTAAAGAATTCTGCAAAAATCTCATATCTACCAATCTGCATAACTTCAAAACACGGGATGAATAAAGCCATCCCGTTATGCTACCTATTTAGTCCAAGAGAGCGCAGCACATCACAACAGTACATTTGTTTAGTTCATCTGCCAAGAGATCGCGCTAGTTTATCTGTCGTGCCGATGCTCGCAACATGAATCGAATTTGTGGAATACGTTCATTCTCACCAAACTTATTGAACAAAGACATCAATGAGTAATTGAAATTTACTTTTAATTTATATTATTACTGCTCAAAATTAGGATTTCAAACAAATTTTCAAGATAGTATAATGACACAAATCTATCCATATTTATAAATTATTTGCGTGGATAAACATGGAAAGATGTTTAAAATTTCCAAAACATCGATGAAAAAATTCAATGTAATTATCTCAATATTTCTAAAATATTACAACTCTAGATTTCACATCAAACGCAAGTTATTTAAAACAAAGAAATACAATATATGGATCTCCCGAGGGATAAGAATTTCTTCAAAAAACAAACTCCGTTTATATTATCTTTCAAAAATCTTTAACCAACCACCCGAATTCCATAATTACTTTCGTAAATATAAGATTATTCTTCGAAATGTAGTCTATGCAGCTAAAATTATGGAAAACGACAGGCAAGTACTAAAATCGAACAACCGGACGAAAGCCATGTCGAATATTGTTAAAAATTATACGTCAACTGCTGAAAATCGCGAAGAAAATATTTCTCTACTAAACGATGGCAAAATCGTATCAAATCCTCAGGACATCGCAAATTTGTTTAATTCTTACTTCTTAGAGGTAGGTAAAATAACGAACTCAATATATTCAAGTCAATGTCCTCCAATTATATCTAACCAAGTTCCCAATTCTATGTTCACTTCCGAAACTAACGCCAGTGAAGTCATGAGAATCATCAGCTCATTAAAAAACAAATTTTCAACAGGCATAGATGATGTGCCCTAGTTTATTCTTAAATTTTCGTCCCATGTTATATTAAATCCACCCATAAGTACTTTAAATAGTTATAGATCGGAAGGGGTGCTTCCTAACATATTTAAGACAGCTGAAGTGAAACCTTTACACAAGAGAGGAAACAAATGTAATGTTGGAAATTATCGACCAATATCTCTACTACCCACTTTCTCAAAAATCCTAGAAAATCATTGTTCTAAAAGCATCTTCTAGAAATATATTCAAAAATTAACATTCTCTCTGACGATCCACAAAGTATTTGGAAATCCTTTTCCACTACAAATGCCATATTTTATTTCTTAAACGATGTTACCACATCTCTTGACCGTGCAGAAAATCCTCATGGTGTTTTCTTGAATTATTCGAAGCATTCGATGTCATCGATTGCGAAATTCTCCATTCAAAATTGCATTCTTTAGGCATTCGTGGACTTCCACATCAATGGCTAACTTCTTATTCAAAAGATAAATATCAACAGGTCGAAATATCCTGTAAATAAAAAAATACTTCAGCGTTGTTTTTCAGAAACAAAGCCACTTACTTGCGGAGTACCTCAAGGTTCAATTTTCGGTCGTATACAGTTTGGCCCCAAAACAGTGTCTATGTCATTTCACAATAGTAAAACAAAATCTTTACCCCAGGTTTCTCTTTTTTTAAACGGAGCACAATTAAAAACTGTTACGAATACAAAATTCTTAGGTCTCCATATTCAAGAGAACCTCAAATGGAATTGTCACGTTGACTATCTTAATTCCCAATTAAGCAAATTGTGTTACGCATTCCGAAACTTAGTTAACGCAGTTAGTCCACGTATTTCCTGTTGCGTATATTTTGCAAACGTTTACTCCCATTTACGTTACGGCATTACCTTCTGGGGTAATTCCGGTCAGAGTATTCAAACTTTCAGTATTCAGAAGAGGATAGTTCGGATAATTTGTAAATCTCACCCCCGAATCTCTTGTAAACCTTCATTCAAGGAATTAAATATCTTAACACTTCCTTGCATTTATATTTATGAAACGGTCGTGTTTGTTAAGACCGAGTTACTGAAGTGCCACCCTTGCTTCATACGAAACAGTCTCGTTCATGAACACAATACTCGCAATAATAATAATATTCATCGCCGTAGAGTGTCAACAACTTTTTGCCAAAAAGGACCGCATCATTCGGGAATCGTTCTATATAATTCCCTGCCCAAGAATATAAAAGATATTATGAAATTGAATCTCTTTAAATCCGCGGTATAAAGCTATTTCCTGCACCAGTGCGTCTACAATGTAAAGTAATTAATTGATTTTAATAACAGATAAGTCCGTCGTGTACTTTATCACGCCATTGCTGTAGTACCCTTTAAATAACTCGTAAAAATTTCAAAAACTATTTTCTTGCATGATTGTTGTATCATATTTCATATTAATTTAGTTTTATGTGTACTCAACTTTGGCACGGTTGTGTACATTAATTCTGTAGCCCCATCCTGACCCGCTTTTTTCTCCGTTTTTCCTTCGGGTAGAGGCGGATTTCTTAGACAGGTTCTCTAGGCGTTTGTTTAGGAGCGTGTTTAATGAAACAAGAAGTCGTGATTTTAGTGTTATTTTAAATATTATGATTTATAATCAGTATACTTAGAATAATATATAGTTCGATAATAATTCGTGCATGTAAAAGAAAGTTTTTGTGTTAAATTACAAACATATTGATTGCGAGTATTTTAACACGAAGTTAACTTTTTATCTTATCTAGGAATTTTTGCAGAAATTTTTGAATCCGCCTCTGCCTTAGGGCCATTGATCGGAATTGATGGGATGGTCCCTTGCTTGCTTCCGGAGAGTAAATTAGTTTATTGTCCTCCACGTGGTCATACGCAGTTTGTACTGTTTTTTGACAATAAATTTATTTTTATTTATTTATTCTTAGAATACATTTGCAATACGTTCCTCTACATACGTAAATATTTGCTATATGCGTAGAACAAAGCATTCGTTATTCTGTATTATTTTAGAATGCAAGTGACATTTATAATCAGTCATCAGTAATAACGTATTAAGATGAAATTGGTGTGTGAGCAATCCATATAAAATAATTAAGAATAATGTAATTTTTTTTAATATTTAAACTTACGTTTTTGTAACCATTAATATACAACTTTTATGTATTAGTAATAAGCGCAAAGAGCAATTATGACATCGTATCTGTCACTTCGCATCAAATTGAGCAAAGAGGAGTAGAGAAAGGTTTTGAAGAAACTGAATGAACTTACAAGGCGGTGGATGAGTTGTCCCTCTGTGATGGGATGTCGTAGAAGCGGCGGGTCGATGATGCCTGGCGATATCTGTGCGACGTCCCTGTAAAAAAGGAAAATCATTTTAATGTCTTTTAAACGTTTTTGGAATAATTCTTCACTAGCGGATTACAAGTGACAAGGCGTCAATATAAGATGAAAAATTATGAAGTATTGTAATATTCACTCTCCAACGGTCCTCATGCGTTGATAGGGCTCTCGTTTATGTCTGATGGAATTTCTATGTTGTTGAAACGTTGATATTTGTTTATGATTTTACCGGTGAGTTTTCTATGAGACTTGAGAATTTTTATTATGGTAATAAAATTATACAGAAGTCCGCGTGTCTCAGAAGTTAGAGTGCTGTGTTTGCCGACTAGATGGCCGGGATTCGATCCCCAGTGTGTTGGGAATTTTTTTTTATCACATCCAGACTGACTCCCAGGACTGCTGTAAAATGAGTACTATTCAGCCTGCTGTAAAATGAGTACCGCGGATATCCTGGGATCGAAGCGGTCGGAGCGAAATGCCGCCTCATTTACTCTTCCTAGTGCAGAAGCCAGTCGTACTCTGCCAATGTACGACAGCGACGTAGGTCTGTACCACTCTGTCATTGCCCTGAAGCAAGATGTCCGAAACGTTGGTACTTCTGTCTAATAAGACGCGGTTTATCCCGGGCAAAGAAGTTTATATTAATAGTATTTTATTACGGTATTTATTTATTTAATAAAAGCATCGAATCGTACAATACTTAATACGCTGACAGATAAATGTTTTTTAAACATTTAACAGAAAAAATACTAACAGTTGGTAACATTTGCGGCAAATTTCTGATCTTTATCCAGAATTATACGGTAGGATGAAAGAGAGCGTCTTATTAATCTGAATCTCGCTACACACGAAATTTCACTTGTTTCATCAGTTAAGTGCAGTAAATGACACATTTATGTCCTTTTTGGATGATTCAAAATATGTTATGCAACTTTAACGTAATTTCATAACAAACTATTCACTAATATTTTATTGATTATATTTCGTCCACTTTTGACCCAAGAAAATCGATGTTTTTTTCTCAATGATGAAGTAAAATATTTGCAATATACTTAAAAAACTTACTTATATTTATGATATATTAATTCCTATCGTATGATCTCGAAACCATTTGATCCATTCAATACATTTTCAGTGAGGTGGCTAAATCATTAAAATTCTTGAAATATTTGAGGGAGAAATAAAATTTCAATAGCGTGTCTACAGGAAACGTGAAAATTAGTTCATGAACTATTTTTCTCTTACATTTAACCTACTTATATGACAGGCATATAAATGCCAACGTAGATACGAAGAGAGACCATGACCCTCTTAACAGTTCTGAAGTCTCAATATGTCGATTGAACAGTGTTTACACTGGCGATTTAATTAGTCTTCGGTGCACCCACATCCTGCTCTTAAAAAAGAAACTCAAAAACTTCATTCGCCTTCTTTTATAGACGAAGTCACCTTGAAATGCATCTATTGTTAACTGTCGATATGCAGTACCTATTGCAGAATGGAAACCAATAAATACTGCACAAGGTGCTTGAATAGGTGACCTGGATGACCAGGGAAGTGCATCCACTGTCCAGTTCCATGGCAGCGATGCAAGTCGAAATGTCCACGCCCATTGCATTTCTTTTCACGCGCGCGCACAAAGAAGTAAAGCTGATTCCCACGGTTTCTCAGAAATAATCGTGTCCAGAGGCGGATATAGGCAATTGCCTGGGGGCGGAAGATTATGGGGGTTCCAAAAGAAAGTGGCGGAAAAATTATAGCATTTGGAAAAAAATGTTTGATCTTTAAACATACTTTTTGCTGTTTTTTATAATATGATTTTCAAGATTTGTTTTGGTTCAGCGAAGATTCCCTGAGAATTATAAGAGTTAACTAAGTTATATGTGTTTTTAGGTTAGGTTTATTTCTCGTTTTTAGATAGTTATATTGTTTATACTATTTTGTACTATATAACAATAATTAATAATAATAAATAAACAAAAATATATAATGATGATTTTGTTTATATTTTATGTAAATGATATATCAATATTTAAAATATACGTATATAAAATCCGATCTCAAAGGGCGCTATATGTACTACTGCCTAGTGGCGCCAAACTTTTAAATCCGCCTCAGATCGTGACATTTAAAAAGAGATAAAAACCTAGTAAGTGCTTTATATTAATTTCTTCGTTCAGTTGGGTGCGTGAGTTTTTCCCGTGAGAATAATGCAGTGTCATGATTTCCCAGAGAAATGCAACTTACCTAACAATTAATTACTGAACAATTTCTGCATTTCCTTAGGGGTCTACAATCCACTCTTATAATCTGTTGAATGTTTGCATTACAAAACTTCAGTATGGGAATTATACATATTTTTGCTAAGAGCAATTCTAAGAAGACGACAATGGACAGTATCTTCATCTGTATAGCGTAACATTCTTAAGATGTGAATATTAGGTACGAATTTTACTATACGAATCATCGCTATTATAATTTTACGATACGATTGTGTTCGCTCATAAAAATGTAGTCCGGAAATTATCTCACTTTGAATCGGTTTGTCAAAGTAGTATGTGACACGAAGACCTAGGGCCAATACGTTTTCCCTAAAAAATCTTACATTTTCTCTTAAGACTGGGAAAGCGAAACTTAAACGTTTTAAATCATTTTTTGAAGAAATAGGTGTAGTCCATACTAAAGTTCTTAGGTAAGTATATTTTTCGTTTAAGCACAAAAGGTTTTGAAAATTTTCCGAAAAATTTTGAAAAATTATATTTTACAAATTGGGTTCTTAGGTACATATATTTTTCGATTGGAACCAAAAAAATTTCAAAATTTTTTGTTTCAAAATTTTCAATATTTTTTTGAATGTTTTTCGAAATGTTTGAAATTTTTTTGAAGTCTTACGTATATAAATAAATAAATTGTACTGCTTTTTTGGCAATAAATTTATTTATTTATTTACATTATCTTGTAGCCCCCATCCTGGTCCGCAGATTTCTTTCGGGTAGAGGTGGTGGATTTTCCTTGGACGGGAATGTCATTATTACTTTTGTTTTTATTTATCTCGTATTTTGACTGCACATAATATCTAGAAAGAATTTATTTTGAAATAATAAATAGATTACTGTACGTATTTATTAAATAACTTCTTTTATCAATATTAAATCAACCATTGCCCTTCGGTCCTTGATGGGAATTGATGGGAAGGTCCATTTCTTGTTTCCGGGGAGTAACTTACTGTACTATCTCCCCCCTCCCCCCCGTGGTCACACGTAATTTGCAATAAAGTTTATTTATTTATTTTATTTGTTTCTCCGTTGAAATGGACGTGTTCATTAGAAAAGTTTTGGAAGTTTGAGGAAGAATTTTAATCCGACACTAAAAAAATAACTATTGTACATATGTCTCTCATACCCACACAAGCACACACACTTTGTAGTTTCTGAAGCCTAATCTGTAACCACATGAAATTTCAACACTGTTGCTGAACAAATAAAAACTTGACTGTCGTTCCAAAACCGCTGCAACATCCGAAAACATTATGATTTGAACCAAGTTCCACAATTTACCATTATAATGTTAGTTCTAACATTAATTATTTTGAATACTGAAGGAGAAATGAT
The DNA here is from genome assembly GCA_002313205.1 of Laupala kohalensis. Lineage (NCBI taxonomy): Eukaryota > Metazoa > Arthropoda > Insecta > Orthoptera > Trigonidiidae > Laupala > Laupala kohalensis. The sequence goes on from NNCF01132199.1 coordinate 60,669, forward strand.
GTGCATTCGAAAGACAATTCATTCACCCCGATAAATTTTGTTGCAAATATTGAAATAAAAATTCTTCACTATCACCAAACACGTTTTCATTGTGTTTTATACAGGTATTTTTCAACTTAAACATGTAATAAAACTGTAAACAACCTCAAACATGTAATAAAACTTTTATAATCATTATGATGACAAAATCTTTTTTTGCAAATAAAAATTTGATTCCATATATTTTACTCATAAAATAACTATGTAAATAATAATATAGTTCAGTGCTAACGAAAATTTTATTATAATAATATTATTATTAATAATAATATAGTATTGTAATATATAATTATGTAGTAATAATTTTTATTATTATAATACATAAGGCGTCAGGTTTCTATGCTGGTTAAAAAATAATTCGTTTTTCCCGCCTGAGCGCTTCTTGTCAATTGTGCTTTCTCTTTGCATGCGATTTTAGACGCTCTTTGGAGAAGTGAAGAAAATGAGTGAGGCAGTTGAAAGACCACAGTGAGCGCGATGAGTGTAAAATTTATGAGTGACACGAAATTGAGGATTACAACACTGAATCAAACAGGGAATATGCGGTATCGGAACTTCTAAGATTCACGCACCAATAACTTAGAAGGTAAGCGTGTTGCAATAGATTTTCACAATCTCCATCATCAATTCTTCGGTATGTGTTCGTTTGATAGATTTTAGTTTCTTAGTCTATAGCTAAGAAAATAATCGAGCACGTTTTAACTATTGTGTGTTAATTACGCCGTCAAGAGTTATCAAAGCTTGATTATACCCTCGGTTTCGTTTACATGCATATACTTATTTTCATTGTAACTTTTTTAAAATGTATTATCTTACATTAAAAGCAGCATTTTTGTATCCGTGAAAATTGGCGTCACACGATGCTGAACAAACTCATATTCACAAAACTGCTGAAAGTTTCACTTAGTGCTAAATCGTGCTGTTGTATAACTTTTGGGTAGACACAAATTTTCTAGCTCGCGATCCATTGATGTTGTTAAGAAACGATAAAAAATCTCATTCAAAATTATTTCTTCCCGAGTAAAAAAATGGTCTTCCAATTTCAGGTTTTCAAAAACTCTTTCAATACGGCGTAGATAGGGAGAAATGTAGATAGCACAGAGCAAATTTTTAATTTTTTCAATTTTGCTAGAAAATTTATTTTTGTTGACATAGAGAACGCAATAATGATAACGTTAAATCAGCTATTGATTTAAACGTGAAATATGTCATTGCAAATAATTTAGGATACAATGTGAATTTCGTTTAATTAAATAAAATGATAATTTTTGCCTTTTTTTTGGACGATCACAAAGTATTTATGGTGTTTCTAGATTTTTATATAATGAACGTAAATAATTGAAAAATTATAATAAACAATAAAATTAGCTGAGAAAGAATTTTAGAAAAAGTCAGAAATCTAAGAATTTTGAAAAATAGGAATTTAGAATGTGGGTGAAAGTTGCAAATAATAAATGTTATTTTGAAATTATTAATCTGTTCCATTACATTATTTATTACACACGTTTGAGCAATGCTTCACCTTGAAGTTACGAAGTGTTCTCGTTCCGGGTTTAATCTGGAAATGTACTTGGCACAGTTTTAGAGAGTATGGGATTATTTAATACCAACAAGCCCTTAATGACAGTAGGAAACCTCAAATTGCCGTCTGATGTCTTTGTGAACGCTAACTGGGCGCAATCGCATTCTCGAAACAAGACGTCCCAAAGACTGCTCAAGCGTCTCTAGACGGGAACGGTTCGATCGTCTTCCGTCTACAGCGTTAGCATCGCGAATATTTCTGTGACGTCCTTGAGGGTTGATCTTCGCTCGTTCTTCGGTTTGAATGTGTCAGCTGCTGCTAAAAAAAATCTTGATAACTCCGTTGACGAAATTACTATACCATTCGTATCGTTCTTGTTGTCCAGTAAAGAGAGTAAACAGTTAAATAGTATTGGTTTCATACAGACGTATCTCGAATTTTTAAAGATAAATATCACGATTAAGTGAACTTGCTCTTGTCTATATGAGCGCGTATTTAGCAGAGATTTTAGATCAGATGCGGGAAAGAAACCTTTTAGGTATTGGATAATTATATGGATTTGTTCATTTTTTTGTGATTATGGGGGGTGGGGGTGGAATGATACCTCATTTTTTCGCAAAGCCGGAAGAAAATTTTTTATGATAAAAATAAACATTGCACTTATATTTAAAAAATGATTGTTTTCAAGATTCTCCGCATAAAATTTTATTTTCTGATTTACTTTCTACAGACCAGTGCCCTCTCTTCACTGGATCTATACCAAACGTGAGGTGTAATTGACAAAATAAATTTTTGAAGGAATTTGATGATTCACGGAATTTCTTTATTGGTTTTCGAGAAAAGGCCCATGAAATATTTTTTTTAGGAGGGTGATAATTTCTTCCTAGTGATGGGAATTCTAAAATATGATTATTCGTGTATTATTGGTACAGTATTAGGTAATAGGGAGGCGGTGGCATTAACTTACAAATCTTCGCTTTCTGGTCTCCTTATGCCGTGGAGTCAGTTCATCTTGCACTCTTCTCTATTAACTGTTGTTGATTTGTGAAACAACATGACGCGTTACCATGTACGAACCTCTTCTATCTTTATCACATTGACTGCTCGCAGCGAACTATTTTCAAAGAATTCGTTTCACAATTTCAAATATTGTGAGAGGACAATTCCACATAGAGTGAGCCAAAGTTATATGGATTAGTCTGAAAAAACTTGTTTGGATTAACTTCATCAAAATGTCTGTCTACGCAGATTTTCAGCCGTTAAGAAAACGTATGCGACTTTTCACAACCGTTAAATAGCTTTTTCTATAAAAAATCTCAATATTTCTTTGAACACCTCGCACCCTAAATTTCTCTTTAAAATTACAAAAAACAACATCAATTTGTTGGAAAATGTTTGACGAATTCAAAAATGTCGATGAAATACACTTTTTTGTGAAAAATTAAAAGAAAAAAATGCAAAATAAATAAATAAATTTTTTTCAACCTAAATTCCCAAAACCTTATATTCACTTTCTTTTCTCGGCTCGACCGAATTCTTTTATCTACTTTTTTTTTCAAAATAATGATACTTTGAGTACTGATGTGCAAAATTTCTTCAAAACTAAAAATCAAGTATTAATTCAATACATTAAGTATCACAGTCATTAATTTATTGTAATTTTTTCACTGGGGATGTCAAACTATTTACGTGTTCATATCACGACCATTTAGCCTTATGCAAATAGATTCATTAGCATTTCTGTAATAGTTGGCAAGGAAATTATTCATCCTATACCCATAGTCCAACTTAGTTTTGATTTTCAAGGATAATAATCTTTTCTATTTTTCATCAATTCAGACTCATATCAAGGTGTGAAAATTTGGACGAGTCTTTGTCTTTTCACTCATAGAATCGGTTGAAATTATTTTATACAAGTTTTTCATTCCAGACTAAGCAACTGAGGCTCCCTTGACGTGGATTCTCGTACCTTCTAGAAGCAGTATTCGTTCCAAGTGAAGGAAAATTGCAAGTGAACAGAAAATTGGGGAAGATAATAAGCTTTTTGTGAATTTTACGCGTTTTCGTAAAATCAAGAACTGTATCGTCACCTCCAAAGATTTCATTCCACACATTTCCCGAATGTTCGAAAAATAGTCGTTTCCTAATAAATATGAACAACGAGCAGCTATTTCTTCCGTAAACAGTCCTTCATTGAACCACAAAATATCTGACACCTTGATTTGTATTTATTTATAGTCTCGAGACCTGCTCTTCCACTTCACTGTGACTTTCGTGAGGGAAATGCTACGGAAAACCTCACCTAGATCGGCCAATCAGGGTTTGTAATCACGTTCTACCGTTTCTTATCCGCTCTTCTAGCCTTATTCCACGTCACATATGAACCCGGTTTCACCCTTGCAAATTGAAGTGTCTGTCGTTACTTAAATCGGTTCCTTTAAACCCCAGATGTTTCGCCGCCTCCTCCTCCTCCCTTCCGTTCCGCACTCCACTTCGCTTTCCCGCCCATCCCATCCCGTCCTAGTCGTCTCCTTCCTGTCGTGGCGCCTCATTTGTATGCAAATGATGGCGGTCGTCGCCTCCACCGTTAGTGCATCGCCGCGTCGCTTGGAGCGCCAAGGTCTCTCGGAGACGCTGCGCCTTTATTCTTTCCCGCTTCCAGCGACACGAGAGGAACTCCACGCCAGGTTCTCACGTTGCCAATAACCAAGTCAATAGTTGGTCTCCAACAACTGGAAGACAATAGTTGGCGTTGTGTGTCTCCAACAACTGGAAGACAATAGCTGGCTTGTTTTTAGAACCCACTGACCTTCACAATTGGTATGCCAATGAATTGTCCTGTGGATTGGCTCAAGCCAACTATTGGCGTCCCATACATTATCCCTATCTCCTCCTCCTCCTCCACCACTTCAAGCCGCGTTATTCGAGAACTGACGTCGTGTCAGCTACTACGGCTTTATTTTATTTTAATTTAATTAATTATCTGTACAGACTCTGTACCTTATTCCTAACACCAGGGTTTTATTGCCAAATACAAGTGAAACATCTTTCCTACGGCTGTATTGGCCGCGCCAATGCTCTGCATCGTGTGAGTATATCAAAGCCAGTTGGAGAAGGGAACTATGGTCTTCCATTCACTACAAGCCAACTGTTGGCTTGCTTATTGGCGTCGTGAAAACTCGTCACAAGAGCACATAAACTGAACATTGTTCAGTGTTATAGATATGTTGTTTCGAGATAAGGTACCAATTATTATATATAAATTACTATAAATTTATATATAATTTATATAACTAAAAAAATTAAATATTATATTATGACATTTATTTTTATATAAAGCATTATTTTCGGTTCCGCACCACTTCAAATAGATATTGTTGCCTGAAAGCTTCTGGACAATTAATTATCGAGACAATATTTTGCGGAAATGAAATACGGATTGAAGACTCGCGAATGAAGCAGAGTATTTAGAAGAAATCCGGACTTTCGGGGTAAAGGATATAAGGAAACAGTGATAATTGAGCAAAATCGTAACTGTTGTTGAAGAAATGTCTTCTTGGCGAATTCTACTTCATATTTCTAGTTCGTTACCTTTTTCCTATTCCGTTTAACGACATCTTACAGATGTACTTCACGATCTGCAATGAAAGGTTTTAACGGGTCGTTATCTCCTGACAGCTGTCAATTGCCGACGCTTTTTACGCCCGCGTTACTCTCCGATTGGACAAGAGCGAACGATCAGTGCCAGCAAGTTTCTTATAAAAATTTGATTTCTTCTTTTTACTTCTAGCGATTAAAATTTGTCAGTGATCAATAAATATAAGGGAAGATAAAATAACTACGTTCAGTTCTTAGGTTACAGATTCCGCGACATAAAATTTTAGATATAAAATTAAATGAATGCGGTGTTATTTCCTGAATTCGACAATTCATAGAGCAATCCCGTGGAATAAAAAATAATATATCAGCACTGAATCATCATCAAAATCATCATCCTCTCTTGGAATTTTCCTTACACTCTGCAAATGCAATTTGTGATCAAAATTTCGAAAGAACGAAATAACTTTTGCTATTGTTGTACGCGATCTTCCAATGGTGTCTTTTATAGCTACTGTCCCTTCCAAATAAAAAAAAAAGTATTTTTTCTTCGTATCCTGGGTTTGAAAGTTAACTTCATTACATTCAACTAAACAAAATTAATCTGTTACCTGGCGGTGAGGTTCACCTCAATTAAAGAAATTTCATTACATTTCTTTGGTTTCGATTTTACTTTATTGGAGATCCAACTATCGTCGCTCGTTGGATGTTTCGTAACAAAATATCTCGTTTTTAAAGAAGACATTTTCAGAATTATTTGATTGAATCACTTGTCATCTAAATAGTATTCTGTAAACACAATGTTATCTCAGTGTTTGTAGAATCCGATGCCAATTGAATTGAACGATTCCAATTATCTATAATTTAATTGGAATAGATCAAGGTAGCAGAAGAATGGAAGGGTCTATTCTGAGAAATCTAAGCTTAAGGGACTATTTCTGTTTTTTGTTTTGAATGTTTTCTATATTTATAACACGACGCCGATAGACCTTTACTATTTTTAAAATCAATACTTATATTTAAATCATTACCAAGGTGCTTCTCCGGCTTTCCTTCGGGTGAAGACGGATTCTATATACGGGCTCTGTAGACTCTCGCGTAGGGGTGGTGATCTATTGAATGAATTAATCTCAAATTTAAAGTTATTTACGATTTATAAACTTTTTTTCGAATAATCAAAAGTTTTATAATAATACGTTCTTATGAAAATGAAATAAATTTATTATCAAAAAAGCAGTTACAAACTGCGTATGACCACGTGGAGGACAATAAACTAATTTACTCTCCGGAAGCAAGCAAGGGACCATCCCATCAATTCCGATCAAGGGCCCTAAGGCAGAGGCGGATTCAAANTCAAAAATTTCAGCAAAAATTCCTAGATACGATAAAAAGTTTGCGAAGTGTTATAATACTAATAGAATATCAACATGTTTGTAATTTAACACAAAAAATTATTTTACATGTACGGATTATTATCGAACTATAGATTATTCTGAGTATAGTGTTTAAAAATCATAAGAGTTGAAAAAACACTAAATTCACGATTTATTGTTACAATAAACACGCGCCTAGACAAAGCCTAGAGAACCGCCTCTACCCGAAGGAAAACCAGAGAAAAACCCGGCCCTGGATGGGGATGTAATACCTTTTTTGTGTTTTATTAAATACAAATTTGTTGATATTATGTTAATATTGTATTTTTATTCTTATCACAGGAGAAATGTTAAATCCACCCCTTCCCCAGTGCCCTTCATCGGAATTGCTGTGATGTTCCCTAGCGTGCTTCCGGACACCAAATTGATTTATTGTACTCCACGAGGTCACATGACGCAGTTTGTAACAGCCTTTTGCGCCTGATATTTGAATTTATTATTTTTGTAGCACCTTCAACAAAGCTGTGAAAGTTCGATACATAATTAAACTGTTTTCTCGTTTCTTGAAAAAGTGGTTATGGTTTAAATGGCTGTTTGGACACATACACCTCTATACTGCTTCCTCGAGTCCCCTCTATGTTTATCCACAATACTGGAGGATCCTGTTCACATGATCTACGTGTAAAAAGTAAATAGGGTTATCACAATATAATCACGATCCACTTGTGGAATGGGTTTAATAAGTGAAAATGAAATGATATCATGACTCGGACGAAAATAGGTTAATTTGGATAATGACCCGAATTATTCAAATTATCGTGGACACAATTTGTATAATTAAAAATTAATTCATGTTTTCACTTAATGTTTAAGTACAAAAACACTTTTAATAGATGGCTTTTCATCCTGTACAGCTATACTGAATTTAAGTCGGATAATTAATTTCAATCTAATTGGTGAAGCGAGGTGGCGACACGCGAATACAATACGAAGAACAATGAACTTCCCGTAACAAGGAATTTAATTTCCTTCCTTTCGAAAAAATCAATTTGGAGCGGAATGCTATTTCACAGCTTTTAAGCCAATACTGTTGTAAAATGTAAAGGTTTACAACATCGAAATTGAATAATGTTCTCCTTGAAATAGTGTTTTTATGAAGGTAGGAGTAATTTATTGAAGGACAATAAACAATTTAAAGAAAAATAATACGTTTGAAGTGATGTATGTGAAAATTTCTGCCAAGTAATTGAATGTAGAATGTGTTTCTCCATCTCGAACAAACAACAGTTGTTTAGATCATTCAATGCACGTGGATGGAAAACTGTTCTCGCGACGGCTAGTTCCCTCCCATTTCAAGAACACACGACTTTCAACTTTCTCCCACGAGAGTTCATTGTTATTCTGAGTCATCACGTGACAGTGTCACGTGAGAGGAGAGGTGGAGAGGGACAGAGACGAGAAAATAAATGAAAATACAAAAACTAATGTCTCCCATAAGAATTAAGTATAAAGTTTTTAAAACAGTTTCACTTTCACACGCATGACAATTCAGTAATACGAATAAAGTTAAAAATTATTTACTTCTAAATTTATTTAATATTTAGTGCATGAAAAAAATGATATTCAGATTTTTAAAAAGAAAAAAATATTACCTCCACTTTTTGTCATTATTTCGATTTACATGATTGGGAGTTTGAAAAAAAAACAATAGGTTGCCCATAAATAAGAATCTTCCAGACCAAGAGTTTTGTCAGATAAAAAATTTAAAGGAAGATAGAAAAGAAGTGAGTAGGAAAATGGAATGGAGGATTCGGAAGAAGAAAAAAAAGATTGAAAAGAAAGATGTAAAGAAATAGAGTAAAGAAATTTATTGTAAAAAAATGGTTGCAAACTGGCAATGACCACGTGTACGACAATAAACTAATTAACTCTCCGGAAGCAAGAAAGGGACAAGCCCATCAATTCCGACCACGGTCCTAAGGCAGAGGCGGATTAAATATTTCAGCTCACGTCTACGATGACAATAAAAATAGTAAGGTTCGTGTTATAATATGAAGAAACTACCAACAAATTTGTATTTCCAAATAAAATGGTTATGTTACAACTACATTTTATTATGGAACTATAGATTATTCACAATATATGTTTATAAATTATACCGATAGACCAAAAAGAGTAAAATGTTTCCTCAACCGTCTTCTTGCTTCGTTGAATTAGGAACATACCTGAAGTGTAGTGAAGGGATTAGAGTCTTAAGGGTTTAGAAAATGCTCAGAGTGAAAGTAGTGAAATGTGGTGATTTGTAGCGAAGTGTACATGATTGCTCTCAGCAACACTGTTTTGGCTTTATTTTTTATACTTATCAATTTCTTTTATTAATGTTATAGCAATTACACTTACCTTAAGGGTATAGGAGGAGTAATGACATATGTGTGTATATTGAGCGTGTTTGTACGTATGAGTGTGTTTCTGTAACTGTTTGTAAGCGAAAATGTGTTTGTGTATGTATGTGAATATACGCACATATGAGTGTCATGTAGATAATTAATTTCTTAACCTAATTTCTTTCGCGTTGTAACCATGTCTAATAATTTTCTAAGCATTTTATTCCGTTTGTGTGTGTATCGTATATAGATATTTTTCTAGATATTGATGATTTGTTTTTTAATCTCTTATTATTGTATTATGTATGTATTCTTTTCTATCTGCCACCGAGCATAGCTCACTANCCAGACTAATGTATTATTATTATTATTAAAAATCGTAATATGAAGATAACTCTAAATTCCAGATTAATTGTTACAATAGACCTCGTCTCTAGGCAAGAATCTGGGCGAGAGCCAGCATGTAAAATCCCGAAGGAAAACCGGAGAAAAACCCGGTCCAGAACGGGGCTACAGAATTAATGTGTCAATAGTAGGGGGCAGATAAGAAAAGTACGATAGAAAAGGAAAAATGAGGAAGATGTGAGGGGGTAGACAAAGAAATGGAAAGGAAGATGTAAAATACGAAAATGAAAAAAAAAAATGGCGAGAAGTGTGAATATGAAGAATAAAGAAGGAGAAATGAGAAGAAAAGATTAAGTCGTGGTCCTTATTATAGACCACTCGTCCGAGAGCTTGATTTCCCTTTCTTTGCCTGAGGCTTCGCGATACTCGTGGCCTAATGGAGGCCATTACCCGCTCCACGGATGCCGGGTGACAGCTCGGCATTTGCATAAACCGATTCGTTTCTGTGCGAGTCGCGCTGCCTCGCCTCGTGTGTCGAACCCAAAAGGACACAGCGTGATGGAAGAGTTTGGCAATGGGTACGGACTGCGAGATCTTAAAGAGATCTAGAAACTTGCTTTGAAAAGATAATACTCTGAGTCTTTGGAGATAATCTACTTACAATGCTAATGTAACGAATGATAGGTCACCATCAAACGGTTGCAGACTGAAGGTAGAAATGAAAAGTCAAAATACCAAATTTAGATTTAGGAGGTTAAATAAATAATTATAAAAATACGACCTTTGTTTTTTTACTTTGAATAATATTTTTTATTTTTTTGTGAATAACTCACTATGTTTCGATGTGGATTTATGCCGGCGTCAGATGATCAAGTAATAACAAATTATAACAATGATCATAACAACAGGACAATGTGATATAAATAAAAATATGAACAAAATACTTTTACAAAAAGGTAGAAACACAAACATTTTATAATATCTTATTGTATAAACCAGATACTTTTTCAGTGTCTGTGCGTAGATTTAAACTCCCGTCTGCATATTTTATAAATATCATTTCTAATATACAACGTTTGTAATAATTAACTTCTTTGCCCAAATTTAATATATTTTCCCAATCCATCTTGTGATCATTATTAATGCAATGTGACGTAACTACAATTTGTTCTACTGATTTTAAACTTCTTTTGTGTTTCTAGTTTTTAACCCTCATTTTGTTTGACGTACGTAGCTATGTAACATTATAATCTTTACATTTGATTTCGTATACTACGTTGTTAGTACTCATGTGATCTTTTTTATCTTTCCATTTTGTTATCAAATTATTCCTTTTATTTTTAAATGTTGAAATCAATTTCATATTCTCATACTTAAGTAATCTATGAACTAGATTAAGAACTATAATAATTACCATAAAGCTCGCGGGTGGTTAAAAAAATCTGGAATTAGTAATGACAATATTATAATTCCGCAGTTAAGTTTAGCCCAACGCCATGACCGGCGACTGCAACAAATAGATCAATAGTGAACGTTTTTCGGAATCAATAAGATTTTTAACTTCAGAAAAATAGATCCGTCAGTCCCAGTCACAGATGAAAATGGAAATTTTTAAATTATACACTAATTTGAAAACAGCGTTTATGTTAGACTTTGTTAACTGTCACCGATTAATTAGATAATTCTTTAGATTGGTTCCAGTTATATTTGAGCACGTTTATTCCACACATGAATGTGATTGTATCGGTCAGATGAAAATTGAATCGGCTCAGGAATGGAGGGTGCAGCTGTTAGCTCATCTGCGATCTGAACAGGATATCCCGAGTTTGACTCTTAACTCATAACGTTTATCTGAAGTTTCTTAACAAGATTTATCAAAATATTTTCATCGAAATTTAAACAGCCTGAAATGGTGAGTGTTTCAGCCTACTGTTATACTTTTCTTTCCACTTCAAGTAGAAGGTAATGGTTGAGAATAACTCAAACTTTATGAAAATTTCTCCAAAAAACACTTACGTAAATGGTATTCGTTCATCATCAGGTTATAAGACTTAAGGTATTAAGTGCGCGTTGACTGAAGTCAAGTTGCCAACTATTTCACGAAACTTGGAAATATTGAACTAAGTAGTTCTTATTAATTAATAATTCATTCTGCTGAATTTTTATATTGGACGAGGACAATTATTTTGAGATTTTTGACTTGATCATTAATTTAGACTGTCGTTTGACTCCTTCTTTGACAATGTCGCATTGTCCTCAGTCACGTGATACCTCTGTCATTTCTGTTAGGACAGTATTATCCACAGTTTTTGGGGAATTGTTCTTGTAAATACCCCGTAAAGTATGAAAATATTAACGTAATTGCTTCGTTCCTATTTTTCATTTGCTATGTTTTAGAAGATTTTTTCGCTGTGTTAAGCCCAAAGTAATTTCGTCAGAATATCCAAAAACATAAGCACGCGAAAGTTTCTCAATTTGAGCCCATAGTAATTTAAAGTCTAATAATTCAAAATTTCGGCGCCGTAAAGGTATGAAAATTCATCGCCACTGGACAGAGAATGGTTCAAATTATAATTTCAAACTGTTTTTGGGCGGATCTTAAGCCAAGTCGTTCTGACGCACATAATACCTTAAATGAGTTCTCCAAACTTAATTGAATTAAAAATTATGACAAAATTCATGTTGTTTGTTTTGAAAACGGCGAAGAAAAATTTAGATACACAACTTACTCATTTGGAGCGAAGTTATATATACAGATCTTTGTTTATTCATGCAATATTCGTGGCAATATGTCATATTTGTGGTAATATGTCAGTAATTATGCTTTCACTTGGGTTTTTTTCTCATTACGTCTAACCTTGTCTGTTTCTTTTGTTCCTTCTGTTCATTTTTTGCTTAGAATCTGGGGACCATATTTTATAAGAATGGTATTTTCCCCTGGACGCTCAAGAAAACACACTCAGCTGTCATTGTACGCATTGACCCACTTATGTAACATATAGTTCACTTTTCAAGATAATATTCCATTTTAGGATTCATTTGAGGATTAATGCTTTTTCTTGATCTTCCACGTCACCTGACATCCTGACGCTTCTCTCTCCTCGTATTTAATATCACTGCATTCATTAACTTCTAGAAACATGGAAAGGAAATTTTTAAAATCTTTAAATACTTCAAATTAGACAGATTACGTGATGAGGGGCGAGGAGAAATCACGCCAAAATTAATTGATGTTAACTTTATATTGTGTAATATGTTTTAAAAAATTGTTCAATTTATTGTGTAATGTTGTTAAAACAATATTATATACATAAATTTTATTACAATTTATGACAAATCGGAGGGGCGGACTCACTTGTACACATATTTCATTTTAGTGTCACATGAGTTTGGCAGTGACATTCTGTGCGATGAACGCCAAGCAAAATACATGACAACCCTTAGGTTGCAAGTATATCACTGAACCCAAGACATTAATTCTCCCTTGACGTTAGATAATACGCAGTTTGAATGGTACGTGAAGTGTGTCCTAATAGACGACCTGTGAACTGCTTATTACGAATGTCGTTGTCGGACACGCACTTCATATCTCCTAAGACAAAGCAGTTGGCGTTGGTAGATAATCAGGGGGGGAAGATCATTTATGAATCAGATTAGACTGAAGTTGATGAACACATACGAGGGCAAGGCAATATATAAGTCGCAAACATAAGTTTCTCTTCTACAGTTTTAAATAACGAGCGCATTTTTTGTCGGTAGATGGCAGCATTTGTATACTTGTCGTATACTGCGTGGCATCTCGTAGACACGTAGTCAGTCAGAGGCAGCCAGTGCACGATGGTGATTGTGTTGCATGAGTGTGCAGTTGTGTGTGTTTTTTTGTAAACCAAAGGACTGTCCACAAAAGAAGTGCATCACGAAATGCATCCCGTGTATGGTGACAACTGTTTCTCGAGGAAAGCCGTGTTCAATTGGATCCAGAAGTTCAACAAGGGAATGCAAGGCATGAGAGATGGGGAGCGTCCTGGTCGTCCTGCAGAGGTGTCAACTGCAGTCACAGTGCAGCGTGTGGAACAAATCATTCGTAAACAAATAATTCAAAACAATGGGTTTCTGTCATTTCGAAACGGATGATGCCGTAATCCAAGAGGTTACTCTTTGACTGCGACAGCAACCGAAAGACTTCTTTGCCAGCGGCTTTCAAGGACTTTTAAAAAGATGTTGTAAGTGTCTGAATGAACTGGGTGATTATGTCGAAAAGTGAAATAAATGTCGGGAACTTAGTTTGATTATTATTGCTTTTTTTTCAGTTTTATTGACTTACCTACAAATACATTTATTAGTTATCATAGATTGGGGATGAAGGAAGTTACTGAAAAGCAAAGGAGAACGAGAAAGAGAATGCACTATCTCTCTCTTATTACGCAGTTTCTAAATTTTGCACAAAGATTTCGATTAAACTATTTTACAAAAACTATGAGAAAAGTTTTTTAAGTCACCTTTGTTTTGTTAGCCATTAGTTAATAGACCGATACTAACGACTGTCGATGGGAGTAAGTCGTCTTGAACAACTGCATCGGAAATTGAGGGTTCCAATCGCGCTGAAGGATTAAATCACTAAAATATAAGTAAACAGAGCTACAAAATGTACTCGTTATGATAACGACATGAAAAGCAACATAACCTCACCGGCCATTTAAATAAAATAATAACAATTGATTGTGAAATTAAATCACTAAAATACCTGAAGTCAGAATAAATAAAGAGAGTAACAAAATGCACTGATTGGGGGTCAACGTTAGAAAAACATACTTCACCGGCAATTTAAAAGAGATAATTGTAATTATAATTGATGCGGAAATACATCGCGTCTTATGGAGGAAACACTTATTTATAAAACAAGACCAACGAAAGTGATGGAAGATTATTTAACTTTTTCCTCTGAGGTGAGAGGCACAAATCACGCAAGCGGATCAACTCGGCCGCCATGTTTGTTCATGCTCTTATACGCATTTCAAACGAGTCAAGCGAGTTCCTGAATAGTATTTGTACTGAACTATTAACTGATACGTAGAAATTAAATCATGTTCATTCTACATTATCATTCGTATTGTTGTGTTTTCAAATAATCAGAATAAAACTAAAGAAGTCAATTATACATCTCAGTGATTGGATTCATTTGGACAGTTGGTTCCCCGTCGAGGCGTGGATAATTGTGCATTCTTGTAGCTCAGTCAAACGCCCCAACAAGTATAATTTGTGTCTCCATTTATAGCGAACCTCACATCTAAAGAGAATGACGGCACAGAGAGACAAGGTAACATACTCGGATGTCGAATCTTGGAAGCGTGTACCATTCTTCAACCGTTGAAGTCTCTAATGTCAGATATGTTTCTTGGGGACATCTTGTCTTTCTCGTTAGCTTCCATTGTGTTTACGGCATCTTGACTTTCGGCTCCGGATCCATCGGAGAGCGACGTCCAGCGCCGACGCAGCTCAGACACATTGGAGGTCGTAAATTAACCGCGTGTTTTTGGGCGTGTGTGTTTGTATAATCTCTCCCTCACTCTCTGGTTCTCTGATTGAGTTCAGATTTCGAAGCTCAGATATTGCAGGACTTTAGTTTGAAAAGGATGGATGATTTACACGCGTTAATTTGATTTATTAAGGAAGGCTTGCGTGGATTCGACCCAACTTCATGATGAAAAGCAGTGTGATTTGGATTTGTTAACCTGAAGAACGCACCGGTTTTTGAAAATTATCTATGTTCATACTTGATAAATTCATTTTGAATACTTTCCAGAAATTGGTGGGCCATGATAAGGTAGAAGCCAATAAACAATACGTTACTTCAAATATTAGGGATAATACACCAAGAATTACTTCTTGTCATTAAACCATTGAGTTGTAAATTGAACTCCTAAAATTCAGCTGCGTGTGGAGTCCTCCCGGTCATAACCGGTAGAGTAAGATGATTTCATAATATTTTAAATATTTCAAATACAACTAGGCGCAAGAATTACTTGTGCATGTCACTGGTATTTGCTTGAAATTTCGAAAGAAAAGATGCACAAAAATATTAAATGAATTTATCATCAAGAAATATTTATATATTCTTTTTTTCTGTACAGTAAATTACGTATTTCTTGTACATCGATGGAGGAAGTAAATTATTTAGTCTAAACGTTTCCAAAGATTTATCTTCTTCGTCATCATTCACAAGTCGACCGTAATAAGCAGGGGCGCACCTAAGGGGATCGATCAATATGGGGGATCAATCAAACCCCCGCCCCCCGCAATTAAAAAGAATTGTCCTTTCTTAATCTCCTAATATTTGTATGTATACCATACATACCTATAATATGTATATTATACTCACATATATGCGTGTATAATATATGAACACATAAAAAATCCTGGTTACGCCCCTGGTGAGAATCGTTGCAGTTTGGAAATTAAATCCTTGTTTTCCATTTGCAAATACAGAAAGTGAAACATACAACAACTTATAGCTCTGGAAGAGCGTAAATAACGTTCGCAGTCAAAGAAAGCAGAGTACGGTCAGTCTCCCTACAACGCGTTAAGTGTTGGAGTGGTGGCGGCAGCGATCAATTTGAGATCCTTTACGCTTCAATAAAAATAATCCCTTATCTGGGTGCCTGTCGAACCAACTCATCCGGAACAAGATATTTCAACGCGGATAGGCGGATAACATCAGCCCAATAATAATTATCGATTTAAGAAAATATTTTTTTTTTTGGGGGGGTGGGCTTTAGGGCTCGCCAACGTCAAAATCATTAGAGCCCTTAATTATATTATAGCCCTTAATAAAAAGAGGAAGAAAATTTTTCTTTCCCGCGGTGATAGAAGTTATCAATTTAACTACGATGTTAAGATTTGACAGACTTATGAAAGGGTCACTCGGTAAGTCAATTATTATCGAAAAATATTATGAGTGTTCTAAACAGTATTCATATATTCAATGTGCCCAGTCGGAAGTTTTTCATAATCGTAAGCTAATGTCCTGAAGAACGAATTCCATGGAGAAACACTTCGTGCCATGTAGAATATGACAATGTGCAACTTTGGTGTTGAAAATATAAAAAATAATGTGGTTTAGATAAGAAGTTAAAATGGATGTAGATAATAAGCTGTGGATGAGAAATACACGACTTCAGAAAAAGTATACTTTTGGGAATGAAATTTATCATGCAACATCTTTGAATGCAATTCCAAACGTTTTGTGTCTCATTGTATTCTTTCTAGTAGGAGGATATTTTAGCTTTTCTGAAATATTCAGAATTTATTTTGTTTTTGCGTTTTTATTTTCGACGAAATAGAACGCTTTTAGCGGCGTAAATTTGGACCAAGAGCTAGAAAGCGGGGATTGTCACGGGCGTCGCAGTATATTTGTTAATGGAAATATTTGTGTCCAAAACAAAGACGGGAAACGTTTATTTGACTTCTCCATCAGCCTAACATATCTCCTTCTCTGTCTCTTTATCTTCAAATGTAGATAGGTGTCCTGTAAACAGGACATCAGAATAGTTATAAATAATTTATATCATTATACACATTGGAGCATTTCGTAACGGACGTAGAATTCTCTACGTATATTATTTATACGAGCTTGGTCGTAATGTTAATTGTTTGTACTTAAGTTGACAAGTCACATCTTTTTCGAATAAAAGAGTAAAATAGCTTCTTTTCTTGATGTAATTCGGAAAAGAAAAAGTGAAAGATGCAATAACAAGAAATATCCGACAAGTCTTATGATACAAGTCTTATGATACGCAGAAAAAGAAAGAAAAAAATTTCCGGGACGTTAGCGTGTTAATTTACTTTACGAATATACGAACTGTTGAATATTTCGGGAAAACAACTTACTAATAATAAAGGTTCAAGTGGAGTTTGCTCTCACTCCGCAATGATACATCCTTCCACCGTCTTTGTTTATCAATACAACGAGGCTAGTAGTAACTTTAATTAAGGCAATTGAGGTTATGTTGGCAAACGCGACGCATCTCATTTGCACAAGGTCACCTTGGAATGTGCAGTCAAAGTGCGAGAACGGCAGCAGTAAACCAAAGGCGATGCAATTAATCGCATCGACATGACGAGAGAAAAATTTTGTCAAATTTATGCGAGACGCGTGCAGCGGTTGCGAGACAAATGAGCCTCTTATCTCTTCGCCCACACAAACTACTCCACGCTCCTTGTAAGCAACAGCCAAGATCAGGATTCATGCTATAGCACTCTTCTGGCCTCCTACGGACGGTGGGTACACGCCCGCTGAATTAGAGGATTAGGTTCGATTCCACATGAGGTCCTGGAGTTTCACTAATCTCCCAATCTGCGGAAATTCCGGATATGGCATAAGTGTTTATTGTAGAGGAAAACATTGTGTCTCTTTCTAAATTATTTATTTCATTACAGAACCTTTTTGGGCTGCGTAGCGGTCATCTTCAGTGCTACAAAATGAGATAATGCGTTCTATAAAAGCCATTAAATATACACAAATAATAGAATAAAATGAAGTGAATTGCGTTTCAATGATAAAGAAGAATAAAATATTGTAAAGTGAAAACAATTTAAATAGTGAAAATATTGCGCGAATCTTTTTGAAATTTGGATGAAGAAAATTGTAATAAAATTTTTAATGTAAAATAAAACATTTTAATTTACAGGATAACATGAAAACATAAAGGTACGTTCAGTTTGCTCACTCTGTCATTTATTCATTTCACAATTTAAGGTTTCATGTTATCCTATAAATTTAAAATTTTCTTATTCAATATTTTTATGTTTTATGTTTACATTTCATGTTATCCTGTAAATTAAAATGTTTTATTTTACATTAAAAATTTTATTACAATTTTCTTCATCCAAATTTCAAAAAGATTCGCGCAATATTTTCACTATTTAAATTGTTTTCACTTTACAATATTTTATTCTTCTTTATCATTGAAACGCAATTCACTTCATTTTATTCTATTATTTGTGTATATTTAATGGCTTTTATAGAACGCATTATCTCATTTTGTAGCACTGAAGATGACCGCTACGCAGCCCAAAAAGGTTCTGTAATGAAATAAATAATTTAGAAAGAGACACAATGTTTTCCTCTACA
>NNCF01132199.1:79967-116937 GCA_002313205.1 Laupala kohalensis
CCGGGGGGGGGGGTAGTTTGGTCAAGTAATTGTATCATCTCACTCATCCTCCAGTACTGGGGTAAGCGAGGAATTCTTGGATTGAAAAACCTCCCATTATGAATGTTCCAGTAAATAAAGCAAAGAGAAGGAAACGATGGGATTGTTGTGGCTCTTCGGAAAGATGACGTTTTTGGCCGCGGAAGATGTGAGTTTTTTGGAAAATTATTTGGACGCAAGATGTGTTACAAGACTAGAAATTGTCACAAATTTATCGAGACAAGCAAAATTAATATCATAAATCATTAATAAATAATTTTAATAATTCTGGATTTATTCATTTTTGAAAAAGATGAAATAGAAGATACAGTAGCACAAAACGCAGCGCGTAGAATTAATTATGATACAAAATAAAACTTATGTTGACTCTTATTCTTGACACAATTTGAATAAGAAATACATTAACACGAAATATTATGATGAAAAATTGAGATTGTATTTTTTGTAATATTAAGATACTTTCTATCGCTCGCAATTTTTCTCATCAAAGCAAAATTTCACTTCTCAGTATGAAACAGGAATATAATAAAATCCAGTCACCCTCAAAATAGAATTGTCCTGGAACGTGTAGTGTCTCTCCTGACTGAGATTATAAATAAAACCAAATTTTGACTCTTTTATTGCAATGAGCAAATGGAACTCGTAATACATTTTTAAACCAAGAAAGTAGTGTTGGTGATACACATTTGATTTACATTTTTTGTTACTGCTAAGCTTCTTTGAATGTGCATACCATTCTAAGATCTCTAGAACAAACAATAAATTTTAATCCAAGTCGTGATAAGTAGCTGTAAGGATTATTGATGAAGCACAATTTGCATGTGTCAGTTTGATTTAGAGTTCAACAGGATTACATCCTCAAAGTTATGAGGTGAATGGGAGTATTCTCTCGTAATTCATATGACTCATAACTTCATAATTTCTTTTTTTTTCAAGAATTACGAGTGAGTATCATTACCTTTTCCATTTATATTCGTTTTAAATATAAATTATATGATTCTCCGAATCATCAATTTTATGGTTTCAAGCTTTTTTACAAATATATTTTGTATTTTTAAATGATACAAAGTTGTTGTTTTTTTAAAGATATGTACTGCGTAGTGCGTTTCCAAGATTTATTGAAGAGCAGAGATGATCAAGTACTCTCGTATATCAGTAAAATGTTATATTCACAAACTTCCTTCGGATGAAAATAAGAGAAGTAACCATTTCAATACTTTGGAGACTTTTTTGTAATGAAAATATCGACCACATCATTCACTGGTCATTTTTTTCTGTTTGAGGGATAATACTAAATTTTATAGATTTGTTTCCTCGTATGTAGGAGATGCACAATTAAAACTTACATTTACTGAAACTTCTCAACCTGACCCAAACACTTTTTTATTTGCATGTGTTGTTTTATTTCAAGTTCACTCTTATTTCCAAAGGATGACGTCTTTCAATATCACACAAATTTAAAGGTCCCGCGAGTATGCGTTATAGAAACGTTACACATTTTTCTCATCATCTTGGATCACAGACTCTCACTCGTCCACGAGTCACCCGTTCTTTGAAATCCATAATATTAGTTTTATTTAAATATGAAAATACTTGATGAGTCATATTCGATCGCTTTATCCCTCTTTTTTTGAAAACTTTTATCAAAATTGTTCGAGTCGTTTCTGAGAAAAGAATTGTAGTACAAATATGTACAATTTTTTAATTAAAAGTTTCCGATTAATTGTTTGTTAGTTTTTATTCCAAAAAATGCGCATTAAAATAGAGTAGAGTACACTATTGCAGACGAATTGTATCATGTAGAGATAAGTTTCAGTCAGGTGAAGATGGCGACGAGCCGGGAATCGAACCCGGGATTGCTGCATTGATCGCAGGGGTGTCAACCACTACACTAGTTCGCCTTTCACAATGATACGCCATTTCCGGCGAGATGTAACCCGCGGAAGACCTGAGACAGGAGATAAGTGAACCAGGCGGGACACACGATGCGTTGTGTCAGGTGAAGTGGACTGCAGTTGTGGAAGGCGAACGAACCCATGGTGTAGGGGTTAACACCCCTGCGATTACAGCAGAAGTACCAGGTTCGATTCCCGGCTCCTTTCAACAGCTTCACCTGACTACACGGAAGAAATACATGCTGTATTATGTGGTGTTTCATATAGTCGATGGAAATGTTTCCTGGGAGAAAACCCCTTAAATATTCCATGAAGCTATGAACTGTCTTTACTGTTGTATGGCAACAAATCATTGTTGTGAAGGCTTATTATGAAAAGGTAGGTCTTGCGAAGAATTTTTTTTTTTTTTTGGCAGCGTCGCATGCTCTACTGTTACGATTACACACCAAGAAACCGTCCGTCTTGTTGCAAGCTGACACTGTATACGAATGTTTTGTGTTCGGTAGCAGCATAACGAATGTCAACCGCATTCCATGCGACATGAGGACTTCTTGTCTCCCGCCTTCTTGTCCCTTTCCTTGCGATCGATTCGTGAGCGGAGGATTAAGTGCAGGCCTTCACTTGTTCAGCTGCGGTGTTTCCTTCGCATCCCGCCGTCGGTTGCTAGCGCCACTGTCTGTCCGGTTGACTTTGTTCAAGGCTTTGGTTGCTGAGGCTCCGTTTTCCGAAAGTGACACTGGACGGATGTACAGACCGCCACCAGAGCGATATAATCAAAGTTAATCTGGAAGGTTCTACAGCACGGTAAGATGGTAAAAAGCCTCTTTACACCAATTTTCTTGAGATATAACTCTTGTGATTTTTTATCGAAAGTAATTCTTCTGACGAAGTTTTTGACTCAAACCCCTCTCCTTCCGCGCCAACAATGCAAAAATTGATTTTTTTTGGTAACTTCTCAATCGTTTGGCCCCATTAAAAAATTGAAACTTGTCGTTTAAAATAAAGGCAACAACGTAAATTCGTGCACCTTGTGGGAAAATTATAAAAAGTTTGGTAAAATATTCCAGGTTGGACAATGTACCGAAATTTTGAAAAAAACTTTCATTTTCAGTCTCATTTTTTTCGAATTATTTTCTTAATTGCACGGAAAATCTATGTGAGTGGGTAATTAAGATTGTAGCATATTAGTTGATAAAAACTTTCAAAAAACTATTATTTCTCAAACTATTCATTCTTGTTAGTACAGACATTTGCTGCGACAAGGTAATACCTCATGTACACTTTTGTTTATATATCTCGGAAAATAGTCACAATGTCGTGAAAATATTCAAAGGGTATAACGTTCTATTTAGTGTTTTTGTCAAAAAAAGAATATTGTATTTTTTCATGGAATAACTAATTTTAAATGCGGCCAAAATATTAAGAAATTACGAAAAAATCAATTTCTTCCCTTGCGGCTTTATGAGTCAGTAATTTCGCCAGAAGAATTACTTTTGATGACAAATCTAATAAGTCACGTCTTAAGAAAATCGATGTAAAGGGACTTTTTGTCTTCGTATCCTGCTATACTTTTTTAATTTCATTATTCTTTACTTCGTTACTCGAAAAATTAACTTTGTTAATCGTTCAAGCGTCAGTTTGAGGTTGAAAATTTCATCCAAGTTGGCGGCGGAAGCATCCGCAGTATACATCCCCATCCTGGCCCGGGTTTTTCTCCGGTTTTCCTTCGGGTAGAGGCGGATTTCTTATACAGATTCTCTAGGCTTTGTCTAGGGGCGTGTTTATTGTAACAATAAATCGTGAATTAGTGGGTTTTTTTCAACTCTTATGATTTTTAAACACTATACTCAGAATAATCTATAGTTCGATAATAACTTGTACATGTAAATTTACAAACATATTTGCGTTAAATTACAAACATATTGACATACTAAACATATTATTACAAACATATTATAACTCGCAGCTAACTTTTTATCTTATTTAGGAACTTTTGCTGAAATTTTTGAATCCGCCTCTGCCTTAGGGCCCTTGATCGGAATTGATGGAATACGTCCCTTGCTTCCTTCCGGAGAGTAAATTAGTTTATTGTCCTCCACGTGGTCATATGCAGTTTGTACTGTTTTTTGACAATAAATTTATTATTATTACAGTCGTAAATTTATCATATAAAAACTAAATTATTAATA
Source organism: Laupala kohalensis (assembly GCA_002313205.1). Lineage (NCBI taxonomy): Eukaryota > Metazoa > Arthropoda > Insecta > Orthoptera > Trigonidiidae > Laupala > Laupala kohalensis. The sequence continues at coordinate 84,091 of NNCF01132199.1, forward strand.
ACAGTAACAATTATGAATCTGGTAATACTTTTACAAAGTACTTTGCCATTTATCAACTTTAATATCATCTGTTAAGAGTTCAGGTCCAATAGACCCCATAGATCAGCCACTGGTGACAGATACGTGTTGGAGAAAACATATTTGCTTTTTGTTTTTCAATTGTTAGTTTGGAGACCATTCTTTCTTTCTTTGAGTACTATCTCATGTTATGTAGATTCTGGAGGTTTTTGAGATTTCAGAACCACGTATTATATTGAACTTTACATTTCAATAGTTTAATATTATTTTCAACTCGTATAAAGAATTATTTTTTTAAATCCACCAAACAAATTTTTAGTGTTAAATTAAATCTTTGAGAATAAAATACATAGTAAATTAAATTAATATTTTGATGAGGACGCTACTACACTTAATATAAGTGGATATTTTGTTAATATAAGTGGATACTCTCAAGACTGTGATTAACTTATAATACCCGCGTCCAATCTTCCTAATTCACAGTCGTGTAAAATTTAAATTTTTTGGAAGTTAAACCGCCGTTTTAAATAAAATTGACGGAAGTAGTATCTCCGAACCCCCCAGAATTCCGCGGAATATGATTCTGAAAATAATGGAGTGCTTTCTCCTAATGGGAATTACTTCAAACATTTGAGATAGTTGTTAATCCGGTACCTTAAACTGTCATTAATTCACGTAAACCAAAACATACGGTTTGAAGCAGTGCTCAGGATCTCTACCTTGTTTAACAATTCAAATTTTATTTGAATAAAACTATCTCGTAAAGGTTGTTTAGGGATGAGCAAATTATGACATCGTTAAATAACCAACGAAGCAATAGTTCAGAACCAAACTTTAATAAACAAATAAACAAATAAGCTTTATTGTCAAAAAAAGCAAAAGTTACAAACTGCTTGTGACCACGTGGAGGACAAGAAAAGTAATTTACTCTCCGGAAGCAAACAAGGGACCATCCCATCAATTCCGATATTTAATTTACTTTCTCTTAAAACAGAATCCTGTACTTTTGAACACTTCATATTTACATTTACTTCCAGTACGCTTCGTCCCGTTTATAATGATTCAAATGTTTGAAAAATGAGAGGAGCTGGAAAAAGTTCAGAATTGAATAAATATAAATCTACCGATGTATTAATACAAGAAAATAATTACTCGACTAATTTATAGACCTCTTGTAAGACGCTATCCTTGGGAATTGTAATGCAAAAGATGTTATTCACTTAGTTAATATATGTACCTGGAATGAGATTCAACGATCGGAGAATTCGCGTGTCTCTGCGCTAATTGCAGCTGAAATTGCCCCTCTGCATCACCGCGTAGATCCGTTCTGCACCCACGGAGTCTCTCCAAGGCTGCGAGATGTTTAGGAAGACTTTACAACACATTCGAAGAGACGGGCACTTACTTGCAACCGCCCACGCGCCTTATTTTCGCAAAGATGTTGCATGAACTGCACCTGGATCATATAAGTTACTGGCGGTGTTACATCGTCGGTTGGTAAATTGACTAGAAAGAGAATCGTTTGAGTCAGTGTGAACCAGATGAGTAGATTTGAATGGTTTTTGTGGAGAAGATATTACTTCTATGACTAATTCAGTTTTTTTCTTCTTCTGAGGTTCCTAATTAAATTTCAAACATCACGATGTCGAACTCTAGATTATTCTGAGTATAGTGTTTAAAAAATCATAAGAGTAGAAAAAAAACACTAAATTCACGATTTATTGTTACAATAAACACGCCCCTAGACAAAGCCTAGACCTAGACCTGTATAAGAAATNGGGCCAGGATGGGGCTACAGAATTAATGTACACAACCGTGCCAAAGTTGAGTACACATAAAACTAAATTAATATGAGCCATACGGCAAAACAATCATGCAAGAAAATAGTTTTGAAATTGTTACAAGTTATTTAAAACGTGCTACAGCAATGGCGTGATAAAAAGTACAATACATTCTTACATTCCTTACCTCTTTATCTAATATCAAGAATAATCCTAAACGCAAGAATAATTATCCCCGTTATGGCTGATAACATTTCAAGTAAGCAAGTCATTGTTGTTCATAAGGAAGATAAAAACTCACCTAATAGAGAGCGCATTTAAGGGAAAAACGTGTTACGAACGCTCCAGTTCTCGTGTGTAATTACTCGCGCGATTGCAGCTCTGTGGGGTTGACGTGCGCGCGTCTCCACATCTTGCCGCGTTTCTTAAGCTAAGGGCCGCGTGTAATGGATGCTATTAATAAAGAGTGAGAACTCACGACTGTGCGGCTCAGAAAATTATGTTCTTCTCTAAGTAACATGCTTAATAATTCTCTTCATTGTTTTTCTGTGAAATTCCTATTTTTTCTAATGTAAACACTTGTATAAAAATCTTAACAATCATTGAATGTCTTTAATTAGTTAATAAATGATATACCATTTCTGCATAAAATATAATTTTATAATTGTATATTGTATTGTTTATAAAGAATTTTTTTAATAAATTGAATAAATGCAGTGCTCTATTTTGGAGAAACACGAGAAAAAATTTTATATTCTTTTCTTTGGGAAGTTTTTTAAATATCTTATAAATCGAGTGTATTTGCACTAATGAAGATTACTTACAAATCAATTCAACGTCATATTAACTCTTGAAAAGACATTAATTGGATGTATACTTTTAGAACTATTCAAAAAAAGATGAAATACATAGAAATATTTTTGTAAGGTCAATAATAACCTATAATCTGTCACACGTGTTACAATGCTATCATTTTTTTCTTTTCTATTTCTCGAGGAATTGAACTCAGATACGATTTTGGTTTCAGGAAACACACGAGACGTTGACTTTGAACGAAAAAGTGAAAAGTATGGTAAGTGTTTTTTTATTTTTATTTATGGTTATTTAAAGTAGAACTTAATTTTAACATTTAAACAAAATGACACAACGTGTCAAGCAATTGAGAACACATTCCTAATTCTCATAATTAAATACATTCTTCTACATTGAGGTTTATCGTGAATCCTTTGGCGCATATGTAGTTGGGACTTTGCTAATTTCAATTTTTAAATATTTACGGAACTAACAGATATAGCCATTTTCAGCTACGTAGAGGAGGATCTACGAAAAATGGTGTAAATGACCGAATTTGTGAGACCTTTTGGTTTAAATCAGGGTCCAACGGAATCGAATTTAGCAGCGAGATCACCGTCCGATGTCACCTTACCCTAGTGACCTCAGCGAGTAGGTTGTCTACATTATCAGGTTCATAAAATTAGACCTTGGGAGGTGGCGAATGGTTAACCAGCTCATGCATTTTCATTGATATTCTAGCAACTCTTCAACCAATCTGCGTTAAAGCAGACCAATGTATTTCATCAATGAATAAAAAAAACCGGCTCCGTGCGATTGAGAACCTGTCATTCGGGCAATAGAGTCAGGTAGGTTTTCAAGTGGCGGCTAACATATGGCCGTTAAAGGAGAACACTCAACTAACTCTTTTGACCCGAGAACTACCGACTGGCAACAGGGCTTCTCCGCATTATGGATTCGTTTTGCTACTGTCAAACCAGCTAAGAAAATCAAATACAAAGAACTGGTTGCTATTTTGAGAGTATTTTGTATATCGAGAGATGCGGACTGCGCACAAATGCAATTGATTAGGGGGGGGGGAGGGTTTAAAGTTTATATTTAAGGTTAAGAGTTGCCGGGATTACAACGCATCTAGTTTGTTACACTGAACCTTGCAAATGTCATGTATCGACTAGGTGTTCAATCAAACGCTGTATTTTCACAAATATTCGGTCAAAAATTATTAAATGGTTTTGGTTAAATATTTTACAGTAGATAAAATCAAAAATATATTTTAGAACATCTGATCTATTGGCAAAACTACAAGTAGGTTTAGCTTAAGTTTGAGAAAAACGTATGTAATTGATTCAAGCCATAAGGCCTAGTCCACTTCCAGCATTCCACAAGAATGGGTCAGTTCATTACGAGATCGAAACAAGAAGAGCATTTCCTGTATAGTTCACTTCAAATGAAAAAGACAAGATGTATAAGAATTTTTTTTTATCATGTAACTTCAGCTTCCTGAAATCTGCAATTGAAGAAGAAATCTGTTCAAAAATATTTATGCCCTTGTTTCGAAAACACAGCCGGTAATAATGTCCCAGTATATGATGAGACTAGTGATGTGATCAGAATGGAGATGGATATCTGCTTGCAATTTTATGCTGCGATCACAATCTAAGCGGTGAAATTTGATAATATTGATACTCGGAGATAGTATAAAGAGGTTTAGTTGCTTGGTAAAGTTAATTTTCTCGAACCCCAGCCACGTTTTACGATCTTTGAAAGATCAAATAAGAAGTAAACACGGATAAAATACGACCTCTCTCTGATGTCGTACCGAAGATGATAGCATCTGTTCGATACACTTTACAAGCAGTTATCAGCCAGTTGGCTGCACGTATTCTACAGATGTGTATANGCGCCTGGCTCTGTAGAAGCCGACTCGACTCTCGCGCCCAGGGACAACTGGAACTGCTCCTTGCCTCGCCAGAGACAGACGTGCGTTCTGCTCCGAGTGGAGACTCGGGGCCTTCTCTGCTTCGGTTGCGTCAGGGTGTCTACAAAAATCTATATCTTTTATTCCACGACTTTTCCCAGGTATCTCATATATACTGTGACCCTCCCTCCACCCTACCCTCTGACAATTCCATACATATCTCGTTTATGAATATATGCGGTACAAAAAAAGATAACTTTATGAAATTATTGTTCCAATTTTAATTGTTAATATTTATCTACAGTATATTCTTAAAAATATTCTATCAATTATTTGACATTTTTATAATTGCGTAATACACCTTTTCACCTAAACTGCTTTCAAATTTCGAAACTTTTCCCTGCTTTTCCTAAGACGTAAAAATTCGGTATTTTCCCTGCTTTTTTAAAGATTTCAGTCTTGTAGACGCAGGGTCTTCTAGAGAAAAATAGTGAAGCTTCCCCCCATTACTTTTTATCGAAAAAAGGTCAATTTATCATCCTAATAAGAATATCGTAATGGAGATGTACGTACCTTCGTTGATTTCTTATTCTTACCGATTTCATCGTATCGAAATTTCGTCCTCTCCAAATACCAAAATTTTATCTGTATGTCCTTCTTTGACACCAGTTTCAACTTCATCTTTTGTAAATGCTGAATACTGAGATTATTTTACCTATAAGTAGGACAAATCACTTGAATTATGAAGCAAAACCCCAAAATTATTAAAAAATTTGTTTGGAGTATTGCATTCGTATTTTGTTAATAAATTCTTGCCTTTTGGCAACGCAAGTTTCTTGTCAGAAGGAAGAAAAGCATCCACTATAATTAAAATTCAGATTACAGTATAATAATTTTCCGGTAATTTTCGTGTGTACGTTGCATAGCATTTCGTATACTTTTTAAAAGATTTTTTAAAACTCCTGTAACACCACGTGGGATATTGGAAATGGTATATTTCGAAAAACATGTTCATACGTGACGGTTCTGAGTGTTTTAACAATTTTTTTAAAGAAAACAATGGGACAAGAGACCTCTCACAAGCCATACGTTCTCGTCTGCTTGTCGTCCTTTAAATAAATAACTAAAGATACGCACCGAAGTGAATGATCTATTAATTTTTCAGTCTATTCAAAATTGTGGGCTTGAATTGAAACTAAATCAACATTTAATCAAAAACAAATAAACTGTTATTAATTACGTAGTATTGAAATGGTGAAATGAAATCTGATAACTTTAAATGACTAATTAGAATATAAACGGAAATGTTTCTTGATTAAATTGCCTGGAGAAAATTTTTACTAAACTATGACAAAATTCCCGGATCTTTAATAAATTGTTTCCTTTTTGTAATTAATCGAAATTAATAGCACTTATTTTCGTATTAATGTATTTCATCATTGTCGCGCCTAAATAAAACCTTCCCACGTGATTAAAATTTAATTCCAAGTAACACATTTCTATTGCTTCACTTTTCAACCAATATTCCTTACATGATCTAGAAAGCAAATATTTTTATATTTTATTTCGTTTGGAAGCATTACAATTACCAATTACACTTACGAATTGATTGGTCGGATGTAAATAAATGCTAACAATGACCGCGGAACAAATGACAAACAATGAAATGGAATACGACAATAGCAATTAATTTCTTTTAAACATTGATCTTAGGGAAACAATGTATATCGCGGGAATTTCGTAAATGATGGAAAAATTAAAGCATGCGAACATATTTTCATTCATTTCGGACAAGAAGAAGTGAAAATATGCGAGATGAATGTTGTGGTAATCCAAATAAATTTTTCAAGTTCAGGTGCTTTTATTCGTATTTTTTGGCTCACCCTTTCTGCTATCGAGATTCATGTTATCATGTGAAACATCTTTGGAGCAGAGTTAAGATCGAAGAATCGAATGAAATTGGTTTTAAGTTTCACTAAACGCACGAAATATTCAGAGAGATCGCCACTCAATTTTCCGATTATCGTATCGATCACTGGAGCGATGAAATTAATGACGCTGAAACAAATTATCAAACATATTTTGACATAGAAAGATTCACAAGATGGCTAACAACATGTGAATGCTATTATTACAAAGTATCCAAACAAGGTAATTATCTGGAGAAATCTGTAGGTCGTTGACGAAACAGATGGATATCTCGGCCTGGTTTTGGAGAAGCTCACTGACCTGCGTGTGGTCAAGGTAGTTTTATTTTCGTTTTTCAGAGAAGAGAGATCTTGTCTTGTCTCCAGACATTTCCTCTGGGACCTTGCAACATAACGAAGTTCTTTTAGTAGCATGTTCTGCGAGAATTTGCTGTTGTCTGGTTGTTTGCAGGAAACATATATTACGAGTAAGGAGACTAATTTAAGATCTACGAACGCTGGCTCGCTTTTTCTCACGCATTTATTCAAGAATGTGTCGAATTGATTAAGTCAACCTTCATTCATTAAGGGTTTTGTAAATGATATCAGAAAAACATCATTAATGAAAAAAGGTTCTGGAAGAACATGTCATTAAAATATTTTGATTATTCGTATTTATATATATAACTCCTGAGTGACCCACAATTACGTACGTTAATTTTTTCCTGTATTCTCGTTAATATCAGGGGACAGATCTACGCTCTATTATGTTCATTATAAAAACAATTTTCCAGTAAATTTTTAATGTTTCTAGACAGTTTTTCATAACTCATTTGATAAGTGAATTTAATTTGTTAATTTGGTGAAATTTACGTTAAAATGTCTTACAAAAACAAAATTTGTTATGTATTTGTTTCTTTTAACTTCTAGTATTATTTTACTAATGTACAGAGCAACACTCGTATTAAGTGAACAGAAGAATATTTTTAATGAAATAATTCTGTTGTACTGGTTTACTGATTATATTTCGGATGAGTTGTTATTTCTTATAATAGTGATACCGTTGACTATTGCAGCCCACGTAGAAATGTTGAGTCGTTACAACGTCGTCAAAGTCGTGATAAGTCAAAAACAACGGCGTGAAGACACTGCATGTGACGCTTCAACGTCGTGAAAAAAGCATTTGCGATGCCGGGTAACGACGCCATAACGTCATTAAGTCATCTATACACGACTTCCTTTATCATTTTTTAACAACTTTTATGGATATTATCCATCGTCTTCGTTAAACCACATTCTATGAGGCTTGTAACACACATTCCGATAAGAACGTTAGTTTTCAACCTCCGTCTTCCAAGTCCGACAACGACATGGTTTGATCCATAGTCCTTTGTATCTCAAGGCGAGCACGCTACCACTCAGCTACTGCAATATGGTGATAAATGCTAAGATTTTTTTCCTCTCGTATTGCTTTGTCTTACTATTGGTACCATGAATAGTAAACTCGTAAAATAGTAAAAGATAGGATGTTCTCGTCAAAATTAATTCTAGGCGAAAAATGGACGGAAGTAGAGTTCCAACTTCCACTACCAGATGGAAGTGAAAGACGGAACGTCGTAATGGAGAATGTGGTACCGACCATGGGGTTGCAACCAAAGAGAAATGTGTTAGCGAGTGTTGTGCATTGCTTCAGCGTAAAATATTCCACAAAACAGTGAAATGTCATCACCTGTAGGTGAGCGTCCAGCGGATGTACGTTTCTCAGACAGAAGGAAGGAAAAGATTGATTTTTCGTTTACAGACGAAAGACGATTTAAACTTACTATTATTGCACGAATAATAATTTTGTAAAACGAATTTTTACCAGATTTACGCTTAAGATATTCGATTCCTGAAATATCCCTTACATATCAAGTTACGGCAAATTCCCACCATAAGTTTACAAGATGGCCGATTTAAACTTACAATTATTGTTCGAAAATAAGAGTAAAATGTACATTTATTGATTAATACTTTTACTATATCATCAATTAATATTTTTGTACCCAATGCAAGTTTTAAGGAAATGTTATAAATAGTGTCTCGCTAATTGTTTTGAAACTTTGATGAAATTTCCAATTGTAGTCACCTTAAGTTCCATTGCTGTTCTTTTTTGTGTGTCTTCCCACGGTAGAGGTGCTTTTACCTGTGCATTCATCGTATTTTCTTTTTCTTATTAGAGAATCAGTGTTGTCCAAGAAATTCGACAGTATACTTTCTCAGGGATACATTATACATTCCCTTGGGGCTTACTTCTATCACTAATCAGTGGAGAAAGCTTGACATTTCTTTGTATAGTATGCGTAACACACACACATATATTTTTCTGATATAAAGTAACATAATAAAATTATCTTTATTTATTTATTAACGAAGAAATTTCGACAGTAAAATAGATGGAACATCATGGATGGTTCTTGGAAAAGTAATTTAAAAGTTATAAATAGATTACTTGTTCTTGCCAATAGGAAGATTTAATTTTCACAGTATTATTATGATTATTATATAATAAATATGAAAAAAAACTGCCATAATGTAATTTTATGTCGCAATTTTAGAGTGTTTAATGCTCTCAAACTGTAATACATTTTTTTTCTTTCTTGACTGACTATGGTGTGCACTATCACAATTTTATTAATTGCACGACTCGTGCATTAATTATCACATTGCGTTTTTCCCTTCAGAAAAAACAACAACATTGGATTACGACAGCACCGACAGCAGGAGTTAGGTGTCTTCACTCTTTATGCAGTGCGCGATCGGGAGAGGAGGAGTTCGATGGAGGTAGGGAGTAGTTCCAGTTGGAGATCCCTCGCTCACTGGAGGCCTAAGTCGCTTCGGCACAATGAAGAGTGTCCGCAACGTCAACAGCCAACCGGGTAGCAATAATAGTCAATAACACAACATACTTCTCGTTCCACACGCTGGATGCTCAAAGAACAGAATAGCGTCGTGAGTGCGAGAGAATTTGATTGACATGTTGGCGATGGACTTAAGTTTAAAGAAATCCGAATGCACTACCAACTAAACGCGGGGTACACTTATCATTACATAGCGGACGATAGGGGAGTAAGAGCATTGGTTGCATGACGTAGGAGCTCTGTGCCAACATCAAAAGCCAGTTACAACTGCAATAAATAAAAATATGAATCATTTTGATAACTTTAGAAAGTCTAGAGAGTACGATCGTGTCGAAAACAATAAACTACGCATTATATTTCTTCTTCTTCTTCTTCTTCTTCTTCTTCTTCTGCCGTGTCTTTTCCAATGTGACACGTGGAGAAGATATGTGATCACTTTCGGTCATGTGGAAACGGCAACGAGCCGGAATCGAACCCCGGGACTCCTCTTTATCAGTTTCGCCACTTCACAATAAACTAGTTATCACAGTACGTTCCTATTCATATACATTATATATATATAGTATTTGTAAATGGGAAATGAAGCGTGCTATTGAAGCTTATATACATGGACCGATAGGACTTGGGTGGTGAGTCATTGTTAGTAGATGGTCCGCTTAGATGGTTCTACCGACAACTCGACCCACGTGGAGGGGTTATAGTTATTGATAGTAGGAGGTGGATAGAGGAAGGAAGGTTGGCTTTTCAGTAGTCGCGGCTATATGAATTAATGGGACATTAACGTGAAAAGCTATAATTTTTTTTTCTGGCCCCATCGGGAATCGAACGCGGGATGACAGTGATGAGCGACAACACTACCACCTGGCCCACGGATGGGGTTTTCTCATATACGCACTGTATAGAAAGTATTGTAATCGTGAAAAAAGTCGAAAAAGAGATTTTGACAGAAATATCCGTTTTGCCGATCCCTAATTGTTGAAAAGTGATTTTTGGCATAACGTCCGTCTGTCTGCCTGACTGTCCTTCCGCCTCTGCGCAGCCGTTCTCAGTAAACGTATGAATATCTTTAATTCATATTTCGTATCCAAGGTAGAATGTACTTGTTGTCGATGCACGTGCTTCAATTTTTTTTGTTTTACTTTAAAACAAAAGATCTTTCACATAAAAGTCAAAGTACTCTTTTAAATGTTTTTCAAAAACGGTTTCGATGATTTTGCTTAAATTTTATGTACAATTAGTATGCATTACATTAGTGGTATTTCGCTTAAAAGTTTCGTATAGACGCAGTAAAATAATTTCTGTCTGCTACACTTACATATTAGTTTACTATTTCAAGAAGCTTGAACAATATTTAGCAGTGTAAATGGACCAAGAAGATTTAGAATACACTTTTCGTAAACTGAAATGAAAGATACGATAATGATAAAACACATACAAGGACGACAAGCGCACTGCAGATACGAAAATACATCAACTTATGTCTACAATGAAATTACATTTACATAAAACTTTTACAGTATTTTTTGTCATTGAATGTTGCAGATGGACAGACGAGTATGAGAAAGTATGTGCAATAGTTTAGCATTTTACTAGTTTCCCATGAATTACGACAAGCCTTTGTGTGAACTCTTTGTGTTGATGCAAAGAGTGTACACGTACATCTATCTCGTCCTCGTGTGTGTTGGGATGGCTTTTGAAGAAGAACCGCGACCCGAACCCCCCATCGACCGCTGTTGAACCTCCCTCGTCGCGGCCACTGACCGACTCGCATCCTCACTTCATACATCCGCGTGCTTCGTATCACGGCTTTTTTTTACAACTTTTTAAATCCCGAGTCATGTTCACTAAGAAGCGTTTTTTTCCGATTTGCGAAGGAGACGGTTAGGTTTTCTGTTGGACTGTGATCGGATGAAAACATCACTATTAGATTGAACGGAAACATGATTCAATAGAGATTTACTAAAAATGGGTCAAACTGCGAGGTTATCTGTTCCACCTATACAGCACCATAAAGTTTAGAATAGTTTTGAACACCACAATGTAATATAATTTTTAAAAATAACGAGGTTTTGAAAACATAATTTGCAGATCAGAATAATCTATAGTTTGATAATAATAATAATAATAATAAATTTATCGTCAAAAAACAGTACAAACTGCGTATGACCACGTGGAGGACAATAAACTAATTTACTCTCCGGAAGTGAGCAAGGGACGTATTCCATCAATTCCGATCAAGGGCCCTAAGGCAGAGGCGGATTCAAAATTTTTTTTGCATAAGTTCCTAGATAAGATAAAAAGTTAGCTGCGAGTTATAATACATATATAATGTCAATATGTTTTTAATTTAACGCAAACATTTACATGTACAAGTTATTATCGAACTATAGATTATTCTGAGAACACTGTTTAAAAATCATATGATTTGAAAAAAAACCCACTAAATTCACGATTTATTGTTACAATAAACAAAGCCTAGAAAACCTGTATAAGAAATCCGCCTCTACCCGAAGGAAAACCAGAGAAAAACCCGGGCCAGGATTGGGCTACAGAATTTATGTACACAACCGTGCCAAAGTTGAGTACACATAAAACTAAATTAATATGAGCCATACGGCAAAACAATCATGCAAGAAAATAATTTTTGAAATTGTTATAAGTTATTTAAAAAGTGCTACAGCAATGACCCGATAAAGTACAACACGGATTTAAGTTTTCTTAAAATCAATAAATTCTTTTACATTGTAGAAGCACTGGAGCAGGAGCCAGTTATTAACCGTGGGTTTGATGAGTTTCAATTTCATAATATCTTTTATATTTTTGGACAGGGAATTATATAGAACGATTCCCAAATGATATGGTCCATTTTGACAAAAAGTGGTTGACTCTTTAGGGCGATGAATATTATTACTACTGCGAATATTGCGTTTCGTAAAAGCAAGGGTGGCACTTCAGTAATTCGGTCTTAACAAACACGATCGTTGTATAAGTATAAATGCAGGGAAGTGTTAAGATATTTTATTCCGTGAATAAATATCTTAAAGAGATTCGGGGGTGAGATTTACAAACTATCCTCTTCTGAATCCTGAAAATTCGAATGCTCTCACCGGAATTACCCCAGAAGGTAATGCCGTAAAGTAAATAAGTAAACGTTTCTAAAATATACGCAACGGGAAATACGTGGACTAACTACGTAAACTAATATTACAAATTGTTTAATTGGTAATTTAGTTTGTCAACGTGACAATTCCATTTGAGTTTGTCTTGAATATGGAGACCTAAGAATTTTATATTCGTAGCAGTTTTTAATTGTGTTCCGTTTAAAGAAAGAAACCTTGGGTAAAGATTTTGTGATACTATTGTGAATCACAAAGACACTGTTTTGTCAGTGTTTACAATGAGACGATTTGCATGGAACCAATTCGAAAGGTTAGACAAAACCTTTTGAACATTGGCGTGTTTACATAGTAAATTAGTGTCATCTGCAAAAAGAACCATTATGCAATCTGATGTGGAGGATGACATGTCGTTCACATACAATAAAAAGAGTATAGGGCCGAGAATCCGTGATCGATGACATCGAATGCTTTGGATAAGTCAAGAAAAACACCCTGAGGATTTTCTCCACTTTGACTTAATCAAGAGATGTGGTAACATCGTTTAAGAAAGAAAATATGGCGCCTGTAGTGGAAATGGATTTCCTAAAACCGTGTTTATCGTCAGAGAGAATGTTGGTTTTTGATAGAAAATCTAGAAGACGCTTATAGAACCGTTTTTCTAGGATTTTTGAGAAAGTGGGTAGTAGAGTCGGTAATTTCCAAAATTAAGTTTATTTCCTTGTGTAAAAGTTTCACTTTAGCTCTCGTAGGAAACACCCCTTCCGATAAAGAACTATTTAATGTATTTATGAGTGGATTTAATATAGCGTTGGACAAAATTTAACTAAACTCGGGTATATCATCTATGCCTGTTGAAAATTTGTTTCTTAATGAGCTGATGATTCTCATGACTTCACTGGCGTTATATTCGGAAGTGAACATGGAATTTGATACGTGGGTGGATATAATTGGAGGACATATATTTGGATATTTAACAAATTTGCGATGTCCTGGGGATTTGATACGATTTTGCCATCGTTTAGTAGAGAAATATTTTCTTAGCGATTTTCAGAAGTTGACATAATTTTTAATAATATTGCACTTGGCTTTCATCCAGTTGTTCGAATTTAGTACCTGCCTGTCGTTTTCCACAACGTTAGCTGCGTAGACTACATTTCGAAGAATAGTCTTATATTTACGAAAATAATCATGGAATTCGGGTGGTTGGTTATAGAGTTTTGAAAGATAATATAAACGGCGTTGGTTCTTTGAAGAAATTCTTATTCCGTGGGTGATCCATCTATTGTATTTCTTTGTGTTCATTAATTTTATGGGAAAGCTAGAGTTGTAATGTCTTAGAAATATTGAGATAAATACATTGAATTTGTCGTCGGTGTTTGGCAATTGTAAACATCTTTCAATGCTTCTTCACGCAAATAATTTATAAATATGGATTGATTTGTGTCATTAATAGAAATACGAGATTCCATTGTTGACGATTATTTGAGATGAACTGGAGAGGCGAGTGGGATCTTTTATCGTCGTTGCAAGGTTGAAGGAGTCGATAATATTCTTGAATCGATTAATTCGCGAATGTGCAGAGTCAGGTGTACTCAGGAAATCGATTTTGAAATCGCCACATAGAACGATAGATTTATGTGTGATATGTTTTTAAATAATATCGAACTTCCGAAAATATATGTCAAGATCTGATTGAGGAGGTCTATAAATACACAAAACAACAATTCCGGTGTTGGTCAGATTAACTGCAGAAATTTCGAACACACTATCTACGCAGAAGTTCTCGTAGCGTGGCAGTGGAGAAGATAAAATATCTGATATGATAATTTTCATAACGAGTATTAAGTTCAATTCCCATCCTTTGAGGATCTTAAGGGTTGCTAGCGGGTAATCGGAATCATTCTATCGTCATATGCATCTTCAGCGCACTAAAATATCCGGAAACATACATTTTAATTTTTTAGAAAAAGCGAAATTTCAACCCCCAATGGGGGATGTAAGGCGGTGCTAAGGGGTGGTTGGGTAGTTGAAATCAATTTTCGTTATTATATTTGGTATCAGCGCACCAAAATACCTGAGAATATACATATATTTTAAATTTTCACGAAAAACGAAATCTCAACCCCCTCCCCCCGAGGGCTGTAGGGGGTTTTTTGGGGGAAAAGGATCATTAAGAAAACTAAGGGAAAATTGGAAATTTAAAATTTTTTTTGTCATCGGTTTCAGCTCCAAAATACATAAGGGTAATAGGGTCCACCTTCTGGGTTTCTCTTTTTTCTCTTTTTGTGTGCCTGTGTAATTGAGACAAAGATGAAAGAACTTAGAAATTTGAAGAACAAATTTATTAATATATATGTTAATTATATCATCCGAGTTGTTGTGGTGAATCATGTTATTACTATTACCTACACCCATTAGCCTTTCACAGAATTGAAGATACATACTACATCTATTAATTTGCTCTTCCTAAACGAAACAGATTTGGTGCTTTATTAACACAAGAAATGACTTCGATTGAGGAAGTGGTATCCTACCTTCAGAGGCAGGTGAATGAAGGAAAAGTCAAGACTGCTATTTATCATCTCCCATCTCTCTGAGGGATAACTTCGGCCAGGAGAAAATGGTGATAAATCGGAAAACAAACCCGAGATATTTGGATGACTGAGAGAACAGGTTCGGATGATCGGCGCAAATTGAAAGGAATAAATTTCTCCAAACATTTGGTAACGACATCCTTTAAGTATCTGAACTAAGGCTGCGATGTCGTATATAAACACCTTTGAATTTGTGTCTGTCGCCTGACCGTAGGGAATCCACGTCCATGGACACGGTGTAGAACTGTGGTCGGTAAAAGGGTAGCGTAGTGGTTAACACCTACTATGCGTTCATGAGGTAATTCCCGTGTTCGACACACCTCTCGTCACTATTCTCACCTCTCCAAGTTATGATATGTCTCCCTTCAGATGTACGTGTCCTCAAGGACTATATCCAAAGGTTGGATGCCATATTCAAAGATTTGGAGAAAAATTTCCTTCCTCTTAATTTTTATTTTAGATCCAATGATTCCTCAGAGTAAGTGAAAATGGTGTAGAACGGCTATTGGCGAAACGGTGGCGTAGTGGTTATCGTCTACGCAATCGTGACAGACATTCCCGGGTTCGACTTCCTGCACATCACCGTTCTGACATGTTATCACATGTAGGTGTACTCAGAAGAAAGAGTTACACCTCCCTTTCTCTTGTGGTGAGTCCTTCGTCGTGTGTCGGTCGCCAACCTCCTCCTCCTACTCCTCCAGCCGGCATTTGCACTCCTTCTTCCCTTCCCTTCCCTTCCCTTCCCCCCCCCACCGCAGCGTCTGTGACGAATCCGATGATGTTGCTCGACCACTCGCCACCGCTGAGCTGAACACGACCGTCGCAACCACCGACCGCTGCAGCTACCTCCCAGAACGAACGCACTCTGACGTTGAATGACGTCATTGTGGTGTTGTAACCAGATGTTTCTTTCTCTGGACTTTGAACGGATGGAGAAACGGCTTCTCGGTAACGCGGTGCTTCTACTCGGAACACAAGAGGACATATGGAAGGCTGTGGATGATGCTCTCTGCCCTGGAGACAACATCTTGCTAAGGATCTATACACATAGTGGAAGCCAATTATATGAAAGACATCTTTCGGAGCGGGCATGTCAGGATATCGCTTCACGCCTACAATCAGTCAAACATGTTGCATAAATCTGTACAGCACCTTTAACTTCTCTCTCAAAAAATGTCTCGCGTTTTATTGGCTGGCCAACGTCCCTTCCACCTCGATGAGCAATGGCACACCTTATGTTATTCATTATGCTCTATAGCGGGGAGCAAACGCACGACGCCCTTTTCGTGTCACACTGACAGATTGCCGTGTAAAGCACAACCGTTAGCGTCGTTGGCTTCGTAATATTTGTCTATTGTTGCAAATTCCTTGTTACATATCACTTCATGATCTTGATAGTTTCAATGAAAAACGTTTTGTCACTTAAATATCGGTTTTTATTGTACAGAATTTAGGTATTAAAAGATATGATTACTTCGAAACATAGGTAAATAAAGTGAGGTTATGTTCTTTAACTGCAATTAAACAAATGCAAACGAATAAAATTCTTGTTTTTAATTGTTTAATCATTTGTTTTTATACTACTATTAAAATGAAGAACACAAATGTGTTTATTCTTTTGCAGCGGCGAAGTCAAACGAACGTGGATGTTAATCATATTATGATTATTACATTCCATTTGTAGGAAACCATTTCAAAGTATGTATGTAAGTATGTAATTATTTTTTCAAGTCGTTTCTCTGCAATCATAAATGATTATTTTTTTAATTATTTAAAATTAAACTAGCAAGACTTTTAAAAGAAAGTTCAGAGTATGATTCGTATTCGACATCAGTTTATACGGAGAACTCTGTGAAAGGTTTGGCCACTTACAAAGACATTCATTAATAATTGAATGTGAAAACGCATAATCCGTGATTGTATAAGAATTTTGATTAATATTTTGTTCAAATGAATGAAATAAAATAACAAATAACGAAAAGATGAAGTAAAAATTTCTTTCTTTAACATGTTAATGATTGTAATTGGGTCGGTTAAATCATTGGGTCCGGCTGGACTGAGGGTGTAGGATGCGATCGTGGGAAACAAAAATTTGCTCAATTATTCTAGTTATTACTATTAAATAATGAGATGATTGAATGGGTAAAACTGGAAAGTTATGCAAATGGGAAATATCTTAAGAGGGCTATAGCTTCCCCATTGGACCTGAACTCTTGAAAAGTGTTACCATATTAATAACTGTTATTAAATATAATTGTTATTGTTGTTAATAATACGAGATTAATAAATTTAATAATACCATATCAATAAAATTAATAATATCATGTTATTAACTGTAATAAATAATTGTTACTGTTATTAATAATACCAGTTTGTTAATTTCTTATTTGATGCATTTTATTTAAAATTAATATTTATAAAATTTGTATTGTAAAACCATAATTTTGAAACAAAAATGCTTCCAAGTTAGCACCCTCCTAGATTACGGTCTAGATACGCCACTGAATATAGCTAATGTAATTAATTATATTATTTAAATTATTTACCGGAGAGGACCCCGAGTGACACATTTTATTACTGACAAATTGACTGAGACATGTATCGTGAAAATGATCGTTAAGGATCGCTTTACCATCTTATCCTGGTAAACACTCTCAGAAATTCTTTCTATCACATCCCAAGGTTAAATGTTTAGTTTAGTTTGTTATTTTTAGCATCATTTCAATTGTTTTCCTGTATGTTTCTTATCGGAATATTTAATGTTTTCCACTCCCATTTCTTTTAGCCTTGCGCTGAAATGACTGCGATATTGTAAGCTTTATTACAAATCCGTGAAGCAGTGAAGAGCCAAGCGTGTAGGAAGTGCAGTCCTATACCTGTAATGCAGCAAATGTATATGCAAAGGAAGTGAATCGCAAATTATACGGACCGCCTGTATAACCCTCCATTTTCTTCGTTCAGATCTAAGTTCGAGAAACTGTAAAGTACCATCAATAAGTAAATTTGAGATATTTCGTGCTATATAGAGAAGTATTCGTTTAAGAGAAACGGCGTTTGTGTGGGAGCGCGGGGAAAATCTCCGTGCGCGAGAGTAGAGGATTACAGATTCGCCGCACGTCGTCAGGTCGCTCTGCGTTGCGCGCTTTTCTGTCATTGCAGACGGTGCCTTGAGGAAGGGATGCAGTGTTCATCCCTCGAGAGGGCTTCACGGAAGAGAATTTATTGTCGCTATTTATACGAGAAAATTAAATATCACCGGAACAAAGCAATAGCGCATGGAGGAGGAAATGTTGACGGACATAGATTGACAATGATTGGACGAGACGAGACAAACTTAAAAAAAAATAGTGACGTGAAACTGAGACAAGCTGACAATGAGACTCAAACCCAGGTAATGGTCCTTCGGCCGAGACACTGGATTGACTATGTATTAATAAAATGAATAAATGTTGTGGAATTTTCCAAATTACGTAAATACACGAAGGAATAGATACTGGGAAAATATTTCCTTTAATGCATTTGGTTGGCCCAAAAGAAAGAAATCAATTTTAAATGGATACTACTAACTCACTTTTATCTTAATTCCGGTTCAACACTGGGGATAAGTGGAAACCATCGCCATAGTGTTACTTTTAAACAAAGTAGTTGAGATCAGCACGTTTCATAAGAGTTCATAAAACATGGAAACATAAGTGTCCACTTAAAGTGACTGAATTCTCTAACAACTAATATTTCGTCTATGGCGCACACTACTACTACCTCGAATACCTCTCGCTTTTCCGAATTCGAAGCGTCGAAAACGGAGGGAAATAGTTTCGTCATAAATTCAAATCAAATTAGTTTATTCTAGGCACTCCAAAATACCAGAATACCTTTAAGGATCAAATATCTAAACAAACGAAAAATACATTTTGCGGAGGATAAATATAGTCTTCAATAAACAATAAATTAAAATACTAAGATAAGCAATAAATGAACTTTTTATAATCCCCCTGTTTGAGGTCTGTAGGTATCAAATATCGTAGGTAAAAAATCTGGGGATCACTTCCCTTTGGGCTTCAGAGGTTTAGCTTCAGAGACAGGAAATCCAGTGCGCATGTGGTAAAACCTCTCCAAAGAGGGCCATATCTGCCGTCACTTGAAGTATTTCCCTAAAGTTGGGCAAAAGACATTATCACTGTTTCTTTAAATTATTATCATTTCTTGTTTAAACATTTACATTCTATAAAATAACTGCGGATCACGTGGACTCGTCTACGAAATTCGAGGCGACCGAGGAATAAGCCACATTTTCCTTTAAAAAAGAAAACCCCCGAAAACGAANATTATTATGGTTAAAACGAAGGATGAAATGTGAAAATTCAAATATTTTGAAAAAGCCACATTTCTAAATCTGATAAAGAAATTGATTCGTCAAAAATTACATTACCTATAATTTTTACAGTAACTTCTTTAGCTCATAACTAGTACAGAAACGAAATAATAGTGAAAAATTCCACACAGCCGCTATTAATCCAAAATGGCGTATTTAGCGAAAAGTTTAGAAGTGAAGAACTGAGTATTATCATTACTACGTCCAACTGAACTTAACTATGCCAAATATAAACACCCCATGACCTTTTGCAAGGTCGGACCTACCTGGTGTCTAGACTATATACTCGTAAAGGGTGATTCAGCTCTGATTGGCGGCCTTTTTAACACTACGAATTGCAACATTATGGTTTGGTTATACCGTAGTTTGTCCAGTGTGTGTGTGTGAGCCATCCACCGGAGGTCAAGGTAAAAAGCATCGTGAGAGCCGGAGGCGATGAGTCCAGACTCGCTGTCTGCCCCAACCACGGCCTCTTGCATTGCATGTGGCGAAACAACTATTATAACCTCACTTTTTTTCTTGTACTTGAGTGCATAACCATGTCGACTGAAGCAGATGGAATTTAGTTCGAGGCAAATGGAGCGCATGTCGATTAATTTCTTCAAATTAAACGTTCTATTTCAACATCTGAAATATTTGTTCCATTTTTTAGCTTTTATGATTACGCGTATGTTGATTGCAATTCGTGTGTATTACGTTTCCTAACAAAATATGTTGGTTACTTTCTTTCAATCACAAATACCTTGATACGTATACTTGGAGGCACTCTCCTGTGCCTCAGAGGCAGTTGGCTGCCGCAGAGGGGGAAGGGGTCTCTGCAGATAAGAGCTTTGGCTCAGGTGCTGGGGGCTAAAGAGGTAGTAACTGAAGTGGGGTGGTTGAAAGCTCTAAGGGAGCCCGATGACTGCACTCCAAGGGAACACATCCTCCGGAAGCCATCTTGTCGGTACGTCTGTTTAAACGTTAAGTATGTTACTGATCATATATTGTTAATTTACCATTCGTAGACTTAGAAATAACGTTAAGTAAACAATTGCACAAATTTCAAGGATAAGAATAAATTAAGATTTACATGAATTAAGTTTAGGCGAGAATTCTTTCTTCCCTCTGTCCCTCCCCTGCCACCAAATTCTCGGTACATTAAAGTGATTAAGTATTAAAGTGATTAAGTACGATGGAGTATTACGATCCAGCTAAAAATCCCTTGTTACCTCAAAAAAGAACAAAAAAAAAACGAAAAAAATTAACAAAAAATAAACAAATAACGACTAAAAAGAAAACAGAATCAAGATATGTAACTTTGTATTGTTGTCAAAGAGAAAGCAACAGATGTATTAATTGTAAATGTAATTAAAAAATATGAATTTTTAGTAATTTATTGTATTGTTATAGTAACTTAAAAAGTAAATCAACAAATTTACTGTAAGTTTCACTGTTTATTAGATGTATTTTGTGAGCATAATTTCCCCAATTCAGGGGCTTTCAAACACCCTTTTAAAAAACGTTCAGTTCATTTTATTTCAAATTTGTGACAAGACTCAAAAGTTGTTCACAATTAAAATGGCTTTTCTTTTATAATAAGGGGATAAATTATAGAAGAGCTTCCAACATAGCGTGCAAAAATTCTAAAATTTTGTCAAAAGTATGGACGTTTTTGAATAATGTTAATTAAAGTAATTGATTTAAAGTTACTACGTGTCCTCCGCTGACATGTAGTAAAATAAATTTTGCTGGTTAAATCTTTTCCAGTTTTAGGGCAAAACCAAATCGCAATTCGATAAACTATTACCATTCTGGTTTTATTTTATGTGAATATTGAGAGACAGTGCTACATGAAGCGAGTGAGGTAACTCGCCCTCTATACGCTGTTACAGCTACTGTTACAGTCGCCAGATGGACGATTTTATCGAAGAAAAACAACTTTGCAACAAACAACTCACAAGGTTGTTCCCCTTTTCTCGCCTCGACTGTCATTACTTCCGCATCGAACGAGGAACTTCAAACTCCCTCTTTTTATATTTTCTAGTAACTGCTTATGTTTCTTTGCGGTCTGTGATGTTGATGTCTTCGCCTTTCTCTAATACTTTTTTCAGTTTCTTACTCGTAAGTTTTTGCCCAGGATTTTTCCCTCTTATATCTTTAATTTTACGGTTTTGCCTCGTTCATCATCGTTTTTTCGTGTATATTTGTTTTTATTTTCCTACTTTATTATTTATATTGTTTTCATTCGTTAATTATTTGTGTACCCGTTCCCACATCTATTTCGAAGGGTTTATTGATTGATTTTTACTGTATTTCTCGTTGCGTACATCCCACGATACTCCTTGCGATGTACTTGTATTAAATCCTATTTACTTTCTTTCACATTTCTTTTTCATGGATAGTTTTGATTACGCTCTTCCTTTTTGAGAGAAAATTGCATAAATGTGAATTTTTGATCCATTTTTAGTGCATCGCTACACTATTCTTTTAATATCTCCGACTCTAATGGTCGTAGAAAAAATGCAAATGAATAAACTATCGAAATGATCCGGTATAAATACTATAAAAATGAATCCTAACCTCAAAGAACCAAAATGTATGTATTTTCGTTTTTTCACTAAAAATGCAATAAATAACGGAAAAGCGGCGGTTTTTCATGAAAATTGGAGAAAACGTGTATGATGATGCTATAAACACGTGGTTAAAATTTCATAAAGAAATCTGAATTTGTTTTTGAAAAATACCGATTGTGGTCGTAAAAATCTAAATTTCTTTATGAAATATTTACGTCTGATTTTGCTAAAAAAAAAAATTAAAAAAAAAAGACTTCACCATAACATAAATAATGAAAAACAAAACAAAATTCTACCTACCGATTACACCATAACTTGTTTTTTTTACGTTTGATTTCCCTGTGCTACCTCCGCAGCATCCAATTCGTTTCCATCATGTGAGGGAAAGCTCAAGGTTCGTAGCGCACAGCGGGGGCACTGGATCCGGAAGCAAACGCACGGCTCACCAGGTGCCCAATACCAGCGACGACGAATTCAGAGAGAGAGAGAGTTAAATATAAATAAAGGCAACCGTCTCCGCTACATATTGTCCTTGATAACATGAGACAGAAGATACTGAGAGATTTCGCCCTCTCGCTCGCACATGCGCTTGGAGGGGGGGGGGGGGGTAAGGTGTTACTGTGCAACGACTTGTGATCAGCAGTCAGCAGACGGTGAAAGGAATCGAGTTCCCCCACATAAGGCGTTGTGCGAGAGAGACAGAGAAATCTCTCATCCTTTTCCTCTCCGGACAGCCTGTCGAGTTTCTCTCTTATATATATTTATATATAAATAAAAGTCTATGCTTGGATCTCTGTCATCGGGTCGACGATCTGCTCGCGTCCTCGCTATGAAACATACGCCATCGTAAAACGCGTAATAAAAATCGCAACCGTGGGATACGAGACTCGCGTAACTCAAACGACAGAAATAATCATAATCCGATGAGTCTCTTAAATTAAAAGAAAACTCGTTTTATTGCATTAAGGCAAGGATTAGTGGTAGTAAATATCTGTGAAGTAATTGGTATAATAGATCGTCATGGTATAATAGGGTTAGCGTCGCTGAAGCAGAACTACGTTTTACGGAGCGCTATCTTAGATGTAGTTGTTTCATTGGTTGAGTTTTTCGGTTTAATCTAGAGACGAAAAGAGCAGTATTTTATGATAATAATAATAATAATATATTTTTTCTCATACTTGCATACAAGGATTTACAAAGTTTTACATACCCTTGACACTGACAGTCCTCGTGGAGAGACTATAATCTCCAATGAAAGTCTGTTACGTAAATATTCATACAGAAATCATATACATCTAAATTTTTTTCATGCTCACAAAAAATAAAAATATCTTTTAAAATATAGACATTTCAAAACATTTATTATTAACATTTTTCTACCTCTGAACCTGAACATTTAACAAATCTGACTCAACATCCTCAATAGAGAATAGCCATATTCTTAGCGTTTTATTAGATGTTTAGCAAGCTTTCCGACATTTTCTTGCGGAAGCTTATTTAACAAATTTTGGAGGTAAATACTACAAATGTTCGATAAAGATTGTTAAGTACACAAACAATTAAACTATTCTTACTGGCAACGTTTCGAAAATTTGTTTGCCCCCTGGAAACCACAACACAACAACACCGTTATATATCCTGGCCCGGGTTTTTCTCCGCTTTTCCTTCGGCTAGAGGCGGATTTCTTATACAGGTTCTCTAGGCTTTGTCTAGGGGCGTGTTTATTGTAACAATAAATCGTTTTTTCAACTCTTATGATTTTNTTGTTTGGGATCCCTCTTCGGGTTCTTACTAAGGACAAGAGACAACCAATGCGGAAACACGAATGTGAAATACTCGCTTTGAGCACATTATTATCTGACCTACTTCGTCCTTAACGGGCTTCGCCACTAATCCCAATCAAGGCAGCTGGAGGTGTGCCAGACACATTAATCTTCCTAAGCTATCACATTGATTTTCTTTCCGAGTAATCAAGAAACCCTTGTGATTAATTAAAAAGCCACTTGTACAACAAATATTGCCTATCAATTTTAATTGGCTAAGGTGGATTCAAATTAGAATAATTATGGTCTGATGTGATCGGTACGTTCTGTTTTAAAGACGGTTAAAATACCTATTGTTGTTTCACTTCGCTGGCGACCTGATGTTTAGATTTTAACAAATGAAAAATTCGTTGATCGATTCGAATTTAATGTTGGTGATCGACTGGTAAAGTCGTACATCATAAAGAAAATTATATTTTCATGCAATATCAATAAATAATAGTTTATTTGATAAAATAGTTTCTTGTTCTCCACGTGGTCATACGCAGTTTGTACTGTTTTTTTCACAATAAATTTATTATTATTATTATTATTATTATTATTATTATTCACACATTATCACTGAACGTAGACATAACGATATCACTCGTCGCCCTTCACACAAGTCACACACCATCATCAACTGACACAAGTTGATGATGGGATACGTCGACGCACGGGTGATGGGCGTTCTCGAGTGTTTAGGTAAAAAAATCGAATTTTCCCACATATATCGCAGTGATCAGGTCAGGCACTCAGCGGTTCGGTTCGCGACACTACATTTAAATACAATATAAAACTTTCAAGCAATAAAAACCTTCGCAAAATTGTACTTTTTGTAACTACTACTTCATACACACTGCAATATGAAAACTAATCTAATAAGAAGTAAAATTAAAGTTTTACTGAGCTGTACAGATTCTTATTAGCAGCGACGAGCGTGTGTACCGCGGATCTGAAAAGTTCTGGAACTACTGCCCCGTACTATTGAAATTTATTACAACTATCGTCTTTTGTCCATTGTTTCTCGTAGGTATTTGACGAATTACAAATTAGTGTAGTTAATAATAGTAATAATAATAAATTTATTTTGCAAAAAACTGTTACAAACTGCATATGACCACGTGGAGAACAAGAAACTATTTTATCAAATAAACTATTATTTATTGATATTGCATGAAAATATAATTTTCTTTATGATGTACGACTTTACCAGTCGATCACCAACATTAAATTCGAATCGATCAACGAATTTTTCATTTGTTAAAATCTAAACATCAGGTCGCCAGCGAAGTGAAACAACAATAGGTATTTTAACCGTCTTTAAAACAGAACGTACCGATCACATCAGACCATAATTATTCTAATTTGAATCCACCTTAGCCAATTAAAATTGATAGGCAATATTTGTTGTACAAGTGGCTTTTTAATTAATCACAAGGGTTTCTTGATTACTCGGAAAGAAAATCAATGTGATAGCTTAGGAAGATTAATGTGTCTGGCACACCTCCAGCTGCCTTGATTGGGATTAGTGGCGAAGCCCGTTAAGGACGAAGTAGGTCAGATAATAATGTGCTCAAAGCGAGTATTTCACATTCGTGTTTCCGCATTGGTTGTCTCTTGTCCTTAGTAAGAACCCGAAGAGGGATCCCAAACAACGCATAGCGTATTTCTGAGAAATAACTTTTTGAAAATACCCCCGCTTCTCCTATTGTAGATAATGAATTGTAATTATGAAGATTGTGTTTTGGAATGGAACCGAATTGTACCTTTTTTACTTTTGAATGCACTATCTGTTTAAGAATTTATTTATTGTGGCTTATTAATGACGATTCCTCTCCGATGATTGCGAAATATTTTTCTTCAAACTTAACCGTCCTCGGGCACAATAATAATAATAATAATTATTATTATAATAATAATAATTTATTAGTCTGCTAGTGAGCAATGCTCGATTGAAAAGAATGCGTACATAATACAATAATACGAGGTTAAGAAACAAATCAATATCTATAAAAATATCTATAAAATACACACAAACGGAATAAAATGTTTAGAAAGTTAATAAACATGGTTACAACGCGAAAGAAATTAGATTTAAGAAATTAATTATCTACATACACAAACACATTTTCGCTTACAAACAGTTACAGAAACACACTCATACGTACAAACACGCTCAATGTACAAACATGTCATTGCTCCTCCTATACCCTGAGCGTAAAAGTAATTGCTATAAAATAAATAAAAGAAATTGATAAGTATAAAAAATAAAACCAAAACAGAGTTGCTGAGAGCAATCATGTACACTTCACTACTTTCACTCTGAGCATTTTCTATACCCTTAGACTCCAATCACCTCACTACACTTCACTGCACATCACATATGATCCTATTTCAACGAAGCAAGAAGACGGTTGCGGAAACATTTTACTCTTTTTGGTTCACTATGAATTCTTGGTTCGAACAATGCTTTATTATGATCGTGAATTTATGTGTCACAAAAGAGTTTAAAGAGAATTTAAAGAAAAGGTTTCAAAAATTATGTTCAAACGAAAATGTTTGACTGTGGAAGCACACCCTCCCGCCCATACAGTCTTTTCTATATATATAAAAAAGCCTTCCTATTGAAAACTTTGAGATGGTTGCACTTCGTTTTATAATAAATAACGATGTATTTTAAGTAGGCACTTATATATCAATAAACTGTCATCATTTTNTAGGCACTTATATATCAATAAACTGTCGTCATCTTTTTGTGTGCATAAGAAGCCAACTAATCACTAAAAAATATTTTTGTGTACCATAAGAGGGGACGTTGATTCGTATTTATGACAAAGAACTAAGTCAGCTGACGATTTTACATGCAACCAAACAATTGTCAAATCGGTAACGATTTATGATTTCTCTAAATATTAAAAATTCTTTTTAATTGCTCATGAAGACACTTTTTTGTAATTAAAAATCCGTTCTTCGTACTTTTTGTCTCCGGTGTTCGTGTAACACTTGCGCCATTTCGTGTTATTGACGCACATCGCCAGAAACGAAGGTTGTCCACTTTGTCTCGTAAATACGTATCTCGAATGTTCAATAGCGTTGGGGTTTCTTCATTTCTTTGTTCATAACCTTAAAACTGCGACATAACCTTAAAACTGCGACATAACCTTAAAACTGCGAGCCAGCGAATGGTCTCCAATTAATTCATACTTATTTAAAGAGAAGTAATAACAATAGAATACAATACTTTATTTATTTCATCAAATTACAAATAAACTATTAAGAATACAAATCTAGGGCCTGTTTAGGGTCAAAGCCTGTTTAGATGTTCCTTAACAATGGTACTAAAAAAATAAAACTTAATTTGAGCTATGGGACATAAAATTGAGTTATATGAATAATAACAAAAATCCGTTTTTTAAACGTGTATATGCCAAAATAAGTGTCTTATGTGTTATAATATGCGTTTGGTACAAAATAAAATTTATTCTTTTTTAGAATACAATCATTAAAATCAGAATTATTTTGAATTTATCATCATTATAATTATCCAATTTAAAATTTAACGCAACAATTTTACGTGTTTACTAAAAAGTAAATATGTAAATCGTCAATTTTTCAAACCTTTTCTGAAACTGAAATTTTAATGTCAACTGTTATTCTATTACACAGTTTTGTACTAAAAAAACAAAACTATTTATAAAATATGTGTAATTGGGCGTGGGGACATACGTCATCACCATTTCGAAGCACTCTACGATACATGTTTACAACTTTAGGAATTATACCCTTTTCTGTAGAACATCGTCAAAACTTTGAATATAAACATGTATCTGAACGGAAGAATTTTGAAAGACATAAAAATTGGATGAGTTGACTCACTTTTGTTTTTCCCTCGAATAATTCTAATAATAAATGCATATGTGTTGCCCGTTCGACTGTATCCTCGTCGCGTGAAAACTAAATTTGAAATTGAAAATAAATTCAAACACTTTATGGCTTTGTAACTGGTGTCGTTTGGACTCGTATGTTAAGTAATAATACTCCCCAGCTATTTGAATGTTCTATAGGATAATCGTATTTTAGACCATTATACCTGGCAAAATGACATCTTTACTGTCACTACCTGGCGTAGTTCCTCCATTTTGGATAAGTGCCAATTTATTTGGTAGCTATTCATGTTTTGAAACTTTTCAACGATAAAATACTACTTTGTTTTGAAGCTGAGAACATTTTGTGTTCGACGCGTTAGAACACTTCCTTAAAGACAGGAAGTGATTCGCGTGAGAACAAGTGATACAATATATATTCACAAACAATACAAAGCGCATGTTATCTACACATCTACATACTGAAAAAGCGTTATCATAAAATATCTTTTTCTTTGCAATTCACGTATTGGCTGATTGGTACAAGGCGTCTCTTCAGATTTTTGCTTAAAAATGTTTCTCTATATCTCGGAAACTCCTCACGTCCAACTAGACACGACAAACTTCAAATTTCTCAAAAATTCGAAAAAAGTGTTTCCATTCGGACATTTCGGAAGAATTTTGGGAAAAGAAATTGTTTTACAAAGTCAGCATTTTTGCGTTTGAAACATCTCGTTGACTACTGACAAATGATGAATATTGCGATGTAGTGTGCGTGAGATAAGAACAATTGTGATTGTGCACATTTTGAAATCAACATCTACCCGGTAAAATTATTCCCTGTTGTACATACATTTCTTCCACGAATCTTCAAGTGGAGAAGATACATGGTAACAACGCCAGATGAAAATGGTGATACGCGTATAATCGAACCCGAGATTCCTACTTTGATTGCAGTGGTGTTAACCACTGCACCACCCTTTCGCCTTTCACAATTGTACATCGTTTCTACCCAGGCTTCCTGGGATCATTCACCTCCTGTACGGGGCGCGTGTCTCGGGTCCTCCGGAGTATGAGGCATTTTAAAAATTCAATTAATTATTTTACTAGTATTTTACACATATCTCTTCACAATACTTTACACTTAAACACTCTCCTTTGCCTCCTTGCCTGCAACTGCGTCATGTCAAGTTCTGTTGTAGAAGGCGAATGGGTGGAGTAGTGGTCAGCACTCCTGAGACCGAAGCAGGACTACTGGGTTCGCTTCCCGGCTCGTCAACATTTTCATCTGGCCGCAGTCATCACAAATTTCTGTTTTAGTCAAACATTTTAAAATTGCACCACTAAAATGATGTGGACGGTTTCCTCCAGGTCCAGCAGAGACAGAGTTCACGACAAGGCATAAGGATATGAAAACGTATCTTTCTTTTCCTTTGTTGTATTTCCAAATGGGAGGGAAATGTAGCTTAGTGCTATTGAAGCTTATCTACGTGGAGCGATAGGAGGTAGGAGGGTAGAATGGTAGGAGTATAGGTGGGCAAGTTAGATGGGTTTTATCTACAACTTGACCCACGTGGAAGGGGTTAGTAGAAGTAGTTAGTAATAGTTAGAGATACTAGGATAGAGGAAGGAAGGTTTGCTTTTCAGTAGTCACAGCTATATGAACTGGGACATTCATGTAAAATTAAAGCTACAAATTTTCTGGCCCCANGACAACACTACCACCCGCGCCACTCGACTATGGGACTCGAAAACGAATCTCAAGACATTTGCCCTTTTGCTGAATGAGGGGAAGAAGGTGAGAGACCATATATTTTGGAATTGTTCACATGAAGACAGAAGACTGGAAATGGGAAGTAGTTTAATAAACACACCAACTCGATACACACGTTTCAAGGAGTAATTAAAGGGGATATGGAACAACTCACACCCTACAACATGAACACGTGAAGAAAGAGCTTTGTATCCAGAAAAATGTCGTGTAATATCGAAAGATTTTTAAAAAAATTTATTTTCTTGAACTCTCTTAAACCTTGTTCCTTGGTGATATTACAAGGTCTCCTTGTACTTGCGTGAAAGGACTCTTATCCATATTTATCGCATGTTGTTCCAAATAATGTTACGTATCTTTTGAAATCTTCATACCTCTCCTTTGATTCAATTCCTCTTTAACTTTCTTGGAAATTTGTCAGTCCGTGATGCTTCATCCTCTTTACATATTCACATCGTTCCTGTCTATAAGTATCACAACCAATCAAAATGTGGTCCCAGGATTCGATTCCCACGCTCATCGTCTTCTCTTTTACCCATTCTTTTCAAATATGGATTGAAGTTACCACGGCCAGTGATAAATTCTATGACGTACTTATTAAGTGTAAGCCATTTCTTGTTATTGTAGGCAAACTCAACACATTCAATATATATTGGTATAAAGTCCTGTCTTCCTTCGTTCTTTTCCATGTATCTACGAGAAAAAGGGTCATTCGCGTGAGACCAGACATTGCAGACAAATGGATGCTCCATCATGACAACGCCCCATGTCACACTGCCCTCTCCATAACAGAATTTTTGACCTCGAAAGGCATTCCTGTGGTTCCCCAGCCCCCCTATTCACCTGACCTCAGTCCCTGTGACTCTTTCCTAAACTGAAAAATATCCTCAAAGGTCGTCATTTCGGGACTGTAGAAAACATTCAAAAGAGTGTAACGGACATACTGAAGACCATACCGGTTGAAGACTTCCAGCGCTGCTACCAACAGTGGGAACAACGTCTCCATCGGTGTGTAGCTGCCCAAGGGAACTACTTTGAAGGGGATAACATTGATGTTTAAAAAAAAATAAAAACTTTGGTAAATAAAAAATCAGTCTCATTACTTTTCTGCCTGACCTTGTATTCTATGTAGACGCGAGAAGAAATGCTATTATGTTACATTGATGTGAAAGATGTACAGAAGAACGAAAATCGCGAAAGGCTGCAATTGAATTTTCCGCTCGTTGAGTGAAGCGTAGAGATCCATTTGCAACCGCGTGCGGCGTGAACGCTGAAGCTCCGGAGTGCGTGTTCGCCTGGGGCAACTCGCTGCGCAGGAGTGAAGACGGAAGCTGCTCAGTGGGATCGAGACGTCGCTTTGAAGATCTCGTAACGAAACGCTCTTATGATCGATGGACTCACGCTGTGCACTGAACAACTTTCGCCAATTTTTTAGATACGTGTGTCAAAGTGAACGATAGATGAGTGCTATAATTGACTGAATGGAAGGATATCATGGATTGTCTAGTTGAGGTTTATCCGATTGTCTATCTTAGTATTGAAGTTCACTATCGAACCCTGCCAAGTCTGTGTGTCACTAATCAATTCCATTCACTATTTTACATTATCACTTCACTTTTAATTGTATCTGCACCTCAGGTATGTTATATAAATATGCTTTTAGTACCTTACTATAATTAATGCATTGAATGTAATGTAAAACTTTTTTTATACAAACTACCGTTTCTCTTTCTGGTTGTTCTTATGTAGTGTTGCCGATGAAGACTCGATGAAGAGACAGAACCAAATCTCGAAACGTTGGCAGAATAAATAAAGTAACAGAGATGAATGACTTGCTTACTTTTTAAAATATCTAATGAAGGTGAAGTCATAATGTAAAGTAGTGAATGAAATTTATTGTCTAATTTTTATAAAAGAATTTTTAGTGCAGGATTTTTAAAGACAAATACACTATTGCCTGAGATGTATACTAACATTTACAATTTTTAATTTTTTCACATGTCATATAACATCATTTACGACAAAAGTTGTGCGATAATTTCTCCAAGGAATTCATTAAGCGAATATGTACGTACAACGTGATTGGGAGCCTGGAAACAAGTAGCATTAATTATCACAACAAATTACAAAATTTGTTTATAATTACTACTGAACTGATTAAAAATTATTATTATTATTATTATTATTATTATTAATGAACACATTTTGCGTATAATTCTTGAAAAGATGAGGAAATTTTGGGTCCACATCTAACTTTTCCTGCACATTTTTTCTGTGTTCAATTTCTTGTTTTAAGGTTTTTAGTTGAAATTCATGAATTGCATACCATTCTCTTTAAGTGAGATTTTTTCTAGGCGTTTATCTCGAGGCAAAACGTCTGAATTGTCACATGCATATGCAGTGGCGTATCTAGACCGTAATGAAAGGGGGGGGTGGCGCTAACCGGGAGCAATTTTTGCTTGAAAACTATGGTTTTACAACACAAATTTTATAAATATTACCTTTCAATAAAATGCATCAAATAAAGAATAAACAATCTGATATTTTTAATAACAATTATTTATTAAAATTATTAATATTGTATTATTAGTTTTATTAATCAGGTAGTATTCATGTTATTAATCTAGAATTATTAATAAAAATAAAAATTATAACTAATAACAATTAATAATGTAATGACACTTTGACAAAAAATATGCCTTTTATCTACTTCAATTTTATATGTAAAAAACATCAGATTCAAGGGGGGGGGAGACTATAGTCCCCTCAGTCATAGATACGCCTCTGCATGCATCGTATCCATTTCTTGTCGGAGAAATATTCTGCCAAGAAACGTCACGGAGAAGTTCGTGCCATAATTTCTTGGAAGATGTTTATCCCGAACTGATGTATCACTTCATTTTCCATTCTTTTTCTCCGTATCTCAGCGGAATCCCCGTCAAGTTTTTGTGCGTCGGATAAGTTGTTGTCGGAAACCGCTTCCAGAAGGAGGAACATGAAATGAATCGCAGAGACGGAGATAGAAGAGTTCTCTGCAGAAGAGAGAAGAGGAGAGGCAGCGACACTCTGCCGTCGACGGGGTGAATTCGGCAAAGGAGTCTATTGGCGTGTGGCCAAGGGCGTCGGTTGATGAGTCACCAGACGACTCAATGGTGGTGTTGAAGGCGATGATTGGAGTGGGGGAAGGGCGATGAGGGTGGTGACAGCGTTTTGTAGATGACCGCAGTTAGATGATCCTTAATTCTAAAAATGGGGTTGAGTTGTTAACATGACAATTATCCAAGTACGTCGTAAATCACACTTTTAACCTCCATATTTCGCAATTAAGGATATTCTTACGTTTCGGTCAAGCAAAATAACTGTTTTTGTTATGCCAACGTTTCGATGCACGATATCTTATTCAGGGCTACCAACTCTAAAACATGATTCCTCTGTTCATATCATCCCATAAC
>NNCF01132199.1:116947-132256 GCA_002313205.1 Laupala kohalensis
ACGTGTTTGGCGAACACGGGGCCCCGAGCTGAGTCTGGCATTACTTCCACTTACTTGTGCTAGGCTCCTTCCTTTCTCTTTTCTGACCTTCCTTGGTCACCTCTTGTTCTTTTCGATCCCGACGCTATTAGGGCTAGGGTATCTTCCTTTTTCCTCTTTCTTCTCTTCTTTAAAAAAAAAATGTTTTTCGTAAAGTCTTGAGATATGTTGGGATTTGAGTTTTGAGTTGTAATTCAGGAGGGTTTTAGTGGGTATGATTGAGTCATTCGGCGAGTCCCACACGCGGGGAGAGTCATGTTGGCTCTCCCTAGTGCATAACTGCATTTTCCCTACCTGTACAAGTTTTTAGGGCTCCAATGACCTTTGATGTCGACATGAGCCGTAAAGCCCCCCCCCCCAAAAAAAAAGAAAAAAAAACCTCCCGCACACATCCTCCTCAAAAAACACACACAGCCATTTCGCTACTCTTCTTCACAACTACACACATCCTTCCAACCAACAATGAATCCATTTTGACTTATCCACTTGGATTAGCAATACTTATCCAAGTACACTTTACGGCAAGTAGAGCAAGTGGTATTAAAGAGAAGGGGCACGTGAACGAAGTCATGTTCAGCCAGGTGCGCAGAGATTTTTAATCGCCCCACGAAATTTATCGTATTCTCTCTGAAATTTGCTACACTCATACAGCAGCCGTATTTTTAAGATCTTTGTGAAATAATCGACCAATCAGAAGAGCACTTGGTATTGCTGACGAGTTACATTTTTCCATACCTTTCAGTCGCTGCCACCCGGTCTTTCTTGTTTGGAAGTTCCTTGGCTTCCAGCCCAGATTGGTTTATTTTTCAGCGAATGCAATGCTACGATCACTTCGAACGATCATTGAGAAATACGACTTCCGAAGCATTTCGCTAAAGGAACACTAAAAAATGGTTTAACAAGAAACTCCACGCACGAATAAGCCAAAAGCTTCCAACGGAAGAGTAAAGAATAATTATTATTCATCAAATCATACTTGTGTGGAACGATTGTACAGGAGGCATAAAACAAGCTGATTTCTTAGGTGATTCGGAATGACGTAGTTTGATGACAGTTTTACTTCAGATGAAGTTATGGGACCGAGAAGTGTATGGAGGAGGAAAACTGTGCTTTGTAACATATGTAATGCAACTACATTATTTGTTTCTTTCAAATTTGCCAAAGATATTAATTCTGCTATCAGATATTAATTCTACGAAAATCAATTTGAAATATCCTCCCTTTTATTTTTTACTGATTTCCTCTTCGCGGGAAAATATTGTGAGAGAGAGAATAATCATAAAACACGATTGGTTGAACATCCTACTGCTGTGGTGTTAAATACGAGTGTGATCGCCGTAAAGCAACGTAGGAGAGAGAATACGGAATATTGAAGAGAAGACGCAGAGAAGAGCTAGTGAGAGCTCTTTGAAGGGGGGGGGGGAACGCGGGTGAAGAGGCAGAACGTGTGCTCTGAAAAAAGACGATTTTCCCTTCAAGAACCAGAGGGGAAAATTATCTGATTTTAAAATGGCAGAAAAGCTTCTCCCCTTATGCAGACATGCAGTTATTTAAGCGTTCTCTTTTCATGTGGTATACGCAAATAATATCCAGTCTTGTTCGTATATGCCAATCATTTTCCAGGGATTATCATATTTCTATTAACCTATTTATATAATACTATGCAATTCTCCTTTACCTAACCTAGTCATTCTTATCTAGTTTTACTCATTGTCACTTATAAAGGCTTACTTCGTTTACTCTTTACAGAGAAAGAAAGTCTTGAGATCTCTTCGGATCTTTGCGCATTGGCTCCAGGAGAAGAGTCTATTTTCAAATTTTCGCGATGTCCAATGTCGTATGTTTGTATGTTAAGAATTTTGTTCTGGATGCGCTTTTTTAAAATCTGCCAATAATATTGCAAAGAGTTTAGTGTGGAAGATAATTCATGCAATCTATTCTTGATTTTGTTGTCATGATTTTTAGTTTACCATGCACTGTGATGATAAATATTTTGAAACTGATTGATTGTTGAAATATGTCATTTAGTTTAATAATTATGAAGGGTTTTACCTTTTTGAAGGGTTTTACCTTTTTCCTAAAATTTTATTGCATAGCGTGTTTAGTTCCATGAGTTTTTGATATCAATTGTAATTGGAGAGTTGAGTGGGACCCACTCCAGAGTTTTTTAGATTTGTATAAGCAGTAGTTGATTGCCCGGCGTTGTTCGGGATTTTGTCTCAGTGCAAAACATCCTTTGCTGAGGAAACAAGAAATTCCTACGCGCGAATTGTAAAGAAAATACATACTTTGGCAAGTACTTACTTACCAACCAATCACTGTCCTATGAATATTTAGAGCGACAAGCTTTTTGAAGGCAAATAATTCCACATAAAATATTAAATCATTTTCAGCGATAAAGACAGAATGTACAATTATTTTTATTAGGATCTACTAACATGACATGTATGGAGCTAATAGCATTTGGCGTTGCATTTCCTTAATAGAAAAATAAACTAAATTTATTGTATTCTTTGTACTATATGACGTAGAAAAAGCTTGTTTAAAAATAAGGTTTTTTATTATTTTAGACTTTTAAGTATTTATTCTTTATTTCTCTTGATGTGCGGATGAGAAACATTAATCCTGAAATTCAAATATTGCAGTATCTATGAGGACGTAATGTAATTGCATGTACGTGGCTGGTAAAGCTTTGAGTCTTGCGAGTCGTGCGAGTATATTTACACAGCACAATTTGCAAACAAAAAAAAAGTATATTTTTTGTCTGCAACTCGTGAAAAATACGTTTCTTTTACAACAGAAGACGTATATTTATGTGAAAGCAAAAAGAACAGCGTATGATTTTATTTGGTTCTTTTCCAAGATGAAATGGAAAAAGTTTATTTGTTGTGTCCAGTTATCTCGAGGTTCCTATTATTTTGACACGAAGTTGTTAAAATATCCACGTGGCTCTACGAGATGTTTATCTGACGGTTTTCACTTTTTGCCCTCGCGCAGGGACGGACGTGTTGAAACTTTATGAGAAGCTTTCTTTTAAATGTTCTTGCCATGTTTTCTGAATTAAACGCAGAAATTGCGTTCTCAATTGCGAACTCTGTTATCTCTTAGGAAAGGGAGGGAAATTATATCTTCCGGATTTTCGTGAACGTTTTATTTGAATGTTTATTTTTATGAATACAATAAAATATCCATTATGATATAATGATGATAATCACAGTGGTAAAAGGAATGAATTAATCTTAAATGTGTGTCTCTTATTTTGATTTTAAAAGATTAAAGTTTCATTTCAAATGCATTTAAATATTTTTTAAAGATTGAAGATCATAAATTATGTTTTTTGAAATTCATTGACATTTTGTAAGCGTTCTGAGTTAAGTTTTTAATGCTCGGAAAAACATAATGATGACTGAAGGTAAGTAGTGTATCGTTTGAAGAATTGCTAGAGTTATATATAAACTGTTTTTTCCTTTCTATTCCTTGTTTCTACAACTAATACAAGAGGATTCTTTTTGTTAAAACGCTACTGGAGTGTGGAGAACATACTCGGAATTTAAGGGTAAATATAGAATGTTTTTCAGTAAGTTTTGCTTTTCACTTGTCGTGATATATTTCCTCCCCAAATGCACGTTTTTGTTTTTTTAAGAAGCAAGTTTTAGCATGAGACGTTATGTACATCGCATACACAGACTTGTCTATCAGAGCTTTGCCTTGAATCATATGCATTTGATTGCGATGTACTTATGTCCAAGAGAGTGAGGACGTTGACTCGTGACACATCTGCTAGTAATTTGCCGCTGAGAAGAGGACTGCGGTTTTCATAACCCCAATTGGTCAGATTATGCGGCCCTTCGCCTATACATCTGTTCTTAATATTCAAAGATCAGCGCTCAGTCGGTGCCATGGTCAAGTGGTCACAGTGCTCCTAATGAGGTTTCTGCTTTAGCAAAACGATGCTCATTCATTGTGACCTACTTTAACTCGCTTAAATCAGTTTTCGGTGCACAAGAGTCGAAAATGTTTTCAAATTGTATTTTAAAAAACCACGAGAAGGACAATGAGCCTGACAAAGTGAATATCTTAACATTCTTAAGGTTATTGCAGAAAAGTTATATGATAATAAAACAAGACATATATCACAAATCAGTCTTTATTTATTGTTCTTTCAAATAAAATTGTCATTTGCCTTCAATAATCAAACAACTAGCAACTAAAAATCAAATTTATTAAAAGTGTGGTTATGTATCTATTTTGCTCGGAATCTCGGGGAAAGGGAATATGCACTTGGGTTACGTGAAAAGCTATCACTTAATATCAGGAAACATAAATAATCAATATAATCTAAATAAAACATAATTTTGTATGTAAACTAATTATTTAGTAAACTAAGGCTAGCAATTACCACAAATGTACTTTCCAGTGCCTTCACAAGCAGAAAATTCTTCGTGGTAACATTGGTACCATCATCACATTTAATCTAACCTTCAAATATTTTTTCATCTACTTTAATAATCGCACAAAAGGAACAAAATAGCTTCAAATTTCTTTATTAGCTTCATTAGCGTTTTTTTCTCACTCTGTACATTATCTTCGAAAGGACTTGCTAGGAAGTTTTTTTAATCTAGTTTCTTTGTAACTTTCTCTACTTTATTTTTCACAATTTTTTGCTTCTGTTCCTCCTTCATTAGCCAGAAGGAGGGATTTAGTTCTTTGGACACGTATCCACAGAAACTTGGGGCACCGGACCCCTCCCGAAATTTTTCTAAGTTTTATTGTAAGTAAGATTTTTATCAGTATAAAATATTATTAATTTACAATTTGTTAATAAATTAATAACATGAAACCAACAATTGAATATATCTAAAATATTTTAAGGAAAAAACAACAAATTTACAGTTTACATCGATACATTTGCACAGTTGGCAAAACGTCCGTGTCCCGCACAAATTAAACTTCTGTTTACGCACCTGAAATGTTTTTACAATTTTGAAATGTTTTTAGGTCTGGCTTCGTGATTTAAGCAACGAGTTAATATTCTTTCATGTTAAATTTATTACATGCTTTTCGCAATGAATATCGTCTAAACTAAACATGATGCTTTGATGACGTAAATATTTATTATGCATGCTTTATCCGTGAAGTGCCTCCCAAGTCACACTGGATTGCAGGATATATTTCCTTGAAGTGATACCCATCGGATCACTTTCGAACTGTACTGATGACAAACAGAAGTTTCGTGGTTACGGATTGTGATAGTCATCTGCCTTGTGTGGTTTGTGAGAGTGGACAGAAATAGAAGACTTGAAGTGGTATAGGCTTACGTGAAAGTGTCCCACAAACAGGGACCTTTCATCACTTTCATCGTAGAGGAAGGACTTCTGGAAACATTTCTAGACTGATCCATATTAGAAGAAAATATAAAAATTACGCCAATGGTAGTCCATTTCACTCAATGACTTTATAAGCTGATGTTATTTACGAAGCGAAATAATTGAAGTGAAAAAATTTTTAAATTGTTATACGTCACAGAAATCGAAGTGTAATATATTTCACGACGAATATAAAATGTGAGACGGGATAGTGAAGAGAAATAAACGTCCATTGTAAAAATTGGTAGAATAAATACTGAAGTCAATCTAACAGGTATATTAATGATTTAAGAAATACGGAAAAAAGCATTCAAAGAGGTCAGGGAAGCATCTTAATTTTCATTTTTAGGACTTCCGAAAAGTTGTATTGAAGAAACACAAAAACTTTCGATCTAGATCTTCTCTCGTGATGCCAATAACGATCTATGCAGGTATTGTTGCAGAACTTTAATATTCATATTCCGCACGGTTGTCTAGTATCTTTCTTGCAGCCACATATTCCGGGCATTGGAAATAATTTACTCTGTATTTATATGGCAGCCCCTTCTTTTTACAATTTATGCAAACAGGTTTTTCCAACATTTTTGTACATGCCTCATATTTATGCCCTTTTGATGAACAGTGACCACATGTTTCCTCAGTTTCCCAACAGCAGTCTGCAGTATGGCCACACTTGCGACATTTGTAACATCGGATTGGAATTTGTATTTCCGTTTGTGACGCGATAACTTTTTTATCTCTACATAAACACGACCCCTTTTTTTTTTATTACTTCTTTTTTAGAATTTATGTCCTAACTCTTGAGGTAAGCAAACACAATCGTTTTGACATCGAACAATAAAGAGTTGATGGTTTTGTGTAGCTAAGGTGTAATTTTGAACTTATTTCTTTCGCCAAACAAATTTTGAATGAGTATACTTGAAGAGAATTGGAATATCTATTATAAATGATGACAATACCCATCAAAATGCTAGGAAACAAAATCTGTTTCACTTGTGAGGTGCGGATTCTATTAATTACAGCAAACATTTCTCTTTCATTTTTAAATATTCTAAGTTAATAATTGTATATCTAGTAATTACTTATCATTTCTAAATAATTTGAATATTTCGTAATCAAATAAATAAATAAATAAATTTATTGTCAAAAAAGCAGTACAAACTATGACCACGTGGAGGGCAATAAACTAATTTACTCTCCGGAAACAAGCAAGGGACCATCCCATCAATTCCGATCAAGGGTCTTAAGACAGAGGCGGACTGAAAAAATTCAACCAACTCCTAAGATAAGAATGAAAATATTTAGCTACATGTTATAAAACTAATGGAATATCCACAAATTTGTAATTTCACACGAAAAATTTATTTCACATGTACGAATTATCGAACTATAGATTAATCTGAATATAGTGTTTGTAAACCATAATAATTGAAATAACACTAAATTCACGATTTATTGTTCCAATAGACGGCCCCCCAGACAAAACCCTAGAGAACCTGTATAAAAATCTCTCGATAATAACTTGTACATGTAAATTTACAAACAAATTTGCGTTAAATTAATAACATATTGACATTATATATGTATTATAACTCGCAGCTAACCTTTTATCTTATCTAGGAACTTTTGCTGAAATTTTCGAATCCGCCTCTGCCTAAGGGCCCTTGATCGGAATTGATGGGATGGTTCCTTGCTTGCTTCCGGAGAGTAAATTAGTTTATTGTCCTCCACGTAGTCATACGCAGTTTGTACTGTTTTTTGACAATAAATAAATTATAAATTATAATTATAAATTATATATTGTACAAAAATAAGTTTCCTGTGCAAAGATACAGCCATTGAATTTAACATAAAATTAAGTGGATCATAGATTGGAACGGAAATTATGTAAGTTTTATATTGTCCTCTAGGTTATAGCGTGTTAGAAATCATTGTACGACGGAGCTATGAATTTGTGAGACGTAGAGTAATGTGAAGCTGAGCACTGATCGAAAATTGAACGCTAATTAGGACAAGAACCTTTTGACCTTGTGGGATTAATCGTTTGAGGAATAAATGAACTTCGTTCTTTGAGGTCGCAGCGAAGTGATCGAGAGATGCAGCGCATGACGTCAGGAAGCTGTCACTCTTCGAAATCGCGGGCAGCGAGACGCCGCCACTCGATGTGAATGATGGGAAATGCGATGCTGCATGTGGCGCATTTATGAAGCTTGAAACTATTTTAAATATTTGTATTTTAACCAAATGTAAAATTATTTTGTAAATATAATTTTTATGTTGTTGGTATTTTTATTACCTAATATGGTTTCTTTGCAGAAAGCGAAATTTCATTGAAAATCTTCTAATGAACTTGCAAACACCAATCACAAGAAACTCGCTTTTCTTTGTCCGAACTTCGTATAGTATAATTGCTTTTAAAAGTTAAGAATGAAATTGATTTAGGTACAATAAATTTAAATAGACATTACTCCTTTCTCTTCTATTAAATAGGGAGTATATTCAAGGTGGTGTACAATTATATATCAGTTTGTTTTTTAAAAATTCCGTCTACATCTTATTAATTTATAATAAGTAATGGACACATTAATGTTTCTTATCGTGTATTAAAATTCAAGCCTCATTTTATTACATGTTCATTATTTCTTAGTATTTGTTATAGTAATATTTCCATCTGTATTCAATCGTGGTAGCGCATTATCTCTGCAGTTTTGTTAGGTTTTCCTAAGGTTCATTGGGCGGAATTGATGGAAGGGTTTCCCGCTTAATTCCACCGTGCACGGAGATTACTGTCCTTCTTTTGATCATGGACAGTTCTAATAAATTTAATAGTCAATAATAATAATAATAATAAGTATGGTACGAAGTAGTCCACAGATTTTTACATTAAATTGTTGTTGTAAATTTTATAAGAATTAAAAAAATTATGTTAGCTGCGGAGATGTAAACAACATTTTTCTTAGAAATATCGAGGAAGTTGTAGAAATTAATTAATTAATTTTTACGATGATAACTCTTGTATTATATCCACCAGTCGCATTAGATTCGAACGTCATTTCGACTAGCGTCGGGTCGGAAGAAAATATCAGGGCACATGAAACATTGATCGGGAGCACCGTGAAAGTGCGGAAAAGACTTCTCATTCATATTTCATTCAAACGTTTTGTCGCGACGTCGTGGGTCATTGGTCTATTTTTCGTTAAACACTCCGTACACTTTCGAAGTGAATTCGGGACGGTCTGCTCATGTGAAGAAACATTCATTGTGCTTTGTATGTGAGAGGTTAACCTTCGCACTCTCGAAGGAGAATAGTTATTTATTTGGGAAGAAACTTCAACGTCATGTTGTATTCAGCGAGATGGCGCTCCGTCAAG
The DNA here is from genome assembly GCA_002313205.1 of Laupala kohalensis. NCBI lineage: Eukaryota > Metazoa > Arthropoda > Insecta > Orthoptera > Trigonidiidae > Laupala > Laupala kohalensis. The sequence continues at coordinate 125,724 of NNCF01132199.1, forward strand.
CGAGCAGTCGGTGCTGAAAAGTTCCTCCACTTCACACTAAAGTGACGCTAACATCCGAATAGTGTCGGGGAATTTTATGCATAAATCTCGTATCATGGTGTGTTCAAACTAATACGTTGTTAAACAGAGCCTTTTTTATTCAAGTTTGATAGTAACAAAATGATGTCGTGCTGAATTAATTAAGTACATTAAATTACAATTTTCTGTCGTTTATTTTAAGTTTTTGGTGGAAAGCGAAATTTAAGTTTTCCGTTTTAACTTCACGTTCCTGTAAGAAAAGTATTTGTTTCAAATTTTGCGTTCTTTTCAACGTCTGACGGAACCGTTCTTTCACGAATCAAAATCAGAAAACGACAAGCTATTCACTGTGTGATTCCATTTTAAAGTTTATGAAAATTGTCTCCCCTTATAGCCTTCGACTCCAATGCGTGTACAATACGCTCTTTATATGTAACCGATACGTTGAAAATAGTACGTTGAAAATAGGAAGTATCTTCGGTTTAACTCCGTCTCAAAGTATTGAACAGCGGCGAAAGACGATACATTGTTATCGATGACACACTAGCAGCCTGGCTGGGACAAAGACGTATACAAGAGAACAAATATATATATAACATTTTCTTTCGGAAAACTATATTGAAGTTCTAGAAAGTGAATTCTAGAAAGTGATTAATAAAAAGTGACCTCAACACTAATAGTCCCTGTTAAACAGTTGTCGATCTTTTTTTAAAAAAGAATTTCCGACAAAATGCGGGAGAGCACCTTTTGCGTCCGCTTTGGACCGGTGGTGTACTCGCCAGGGCGCAATCTAGTGTGACACAGTACGGAAGGAGTCGGTGCCAGGGTTACGAGATTTTGCCGACTCTTTCTCTCGCTGTAGACGCAAAGAGGTGTTTTGCTCAAGTTGTTACTGACTCTACGTTCGGAAGCTTCCGCATACAACACTCGATTCGTAGAACTAGCAGTAATGGATATGCTATACGTGAATGCTTGATATTTAACCTTTGTTCACAAGGAGAGTGCTTGAAGTAAACGTTTTCACGGGTCGTGACCATCGTGGAATAAGATGTGCCACTGCGCATCGAGGTGGAGCGGATGTATAGACCGGCCAATGAAACGCAAGATTTTTGAGAGGGAAGTTAAGGGTGTTGTACAGATTTATGTAATATGTTTGATTACGTTGTATGGGTGAAGCAATATCCTAATACGCCCTTCCCGAAAAATGTCTTAAATATGAATGACTTACACTGCGCACGCTCGGGACGGGCATACCGTGTCTTATTCCATTAAGGATTGTAGCAACCTTGAGTGGGTGTCACGGCATGCCGTCTTGAGCAGGTAGCCAAGTGACAACGCTGCGCCTTGGTTACATCCCGTTTTGCTCTTCTTTCGCCGCGATGACACTAGATAAGCATATAATGAAATAAGAGGACGAACGTCTGGGTGGGGTGGGGGGCGGTTTGGGGTGAACNGTGGGTGACGGTGAGAGGTGGGTCTCTCACAAAGCAGCTTCCGCCGATTCATTCCACGGTCCTCCTCCGCCCTTCCTCACACATGTACCACATCGGAGGAGGAGGTGATGCCAACATGATAAATCGTCTACGGATATGACATATTCGCGTACCGCTCCTTTGGAACATCTGCGTTGCACTTCTCTCACGGAACACGAAATGATTTATGTATTTTTATAGCAACGAAAACTTAAAACCCATTTATCTCAAAACGTAATTTTTTTTAAATTGTGCCACTATTGCAGCCCATGAACAAAATATTACTTTTTATTCAGTTTTTTAAAAGATTTGTGTTTGGCAAAAGAATCAGGAACGTAATAATTATGGGTCGTGGCACATTTACAACCGTCGATACTGGCTTCAAGTGAAGAAATATTTTAGGTTCGGATATTGTGAAACTAATAGAATTATCATGTTAATTGCTAAATGATGAGCACGGATAAATGTTAAAAATAAATGAATGACATCACAATATTTATAAAAGTTATAAAATATTACATTTGTAATATAATTGGAATTAATTAAATCTTGCGAATTTGGTCAAAAGTCTGTAATTTCATAATCTGTGATTTTATTTTTTATTTATATCGTGTTTTTATTTTTTATTTATATCGCTCGTAGTTTTTACTCTGTTTTACGCGTTGAACACATTGTTTTATATTCCAAAAGTTGAAAAAAAAATGTCGGTTTGAGTTCTACAAAATTTTGAAATAGCTTTTTAGAATTAAAATTAGATCGAATAATTATAGAAGTTCCGAAACTATTGTGAATTGGTCGTTCCTGATTATATATATNGAGAGAGAGAGAGAGAGTTAAGTTTTGTTCAATTGGAAAAGTGCAATTATATTAAAATAAATATATTCTGAATGTTAAAGTAATCACTGTGATATTTTGTTTTACAAACGTAAGGATTCAATTGTGTTTCCGGACCCGGTCGCGTCCCCGATCGATCCTGAGGACTCGATTCTTCTCACAGATTCCCTCGAACGTTCTTCACAACATAATCCCCCGTTCAAATGTATTCCAATTCGTGACCTCTCCATCTTCGTGTGGAAGTAAGAGTTCATGGCACTGGAGATATTATCGCTTGCGCGCGACATTCTCAAGGTTTGCCTTCGAAGACTCTGCAAGGTCTATTCTCGTCTTCCGGCAGGGAAAAGGTCTTTGCGCGGTTGTTATGGTTCCGCGTTGGTTGTTGCTTGAGATCGCTTTTACGACACCAACACGGAAATCGCCTTCCTCTTGCGGTTTCTGTGGCATCTTTCAAATTCTCTTCGGTGTTTACTCTTCGGAGTGCGCCCCTTCCTCGTAAGAGCTCTGCGGTTCTTCGTAATAAGTTTAACCACAAGGGTTGCTAGCATTGAAGGGGCATTGACCGCTAACTCGAGTCGAAAAACTGTATTATGTTAGTATAATACAATAATGAGAACTTCAATAACAAATCATAGCCCATACATCTACAAAGTGCTCACACACACGGTATAAAATTGTTAGAAATTTAGAACACAAGGTTACAACTGGAAACAAATTACATTTAAGAAATTAATTATCTACATGTGCTTATATTCATATACGTACACAAACATCATCCTGGCCCGGGTTTTTCTCCGTTTTTCCTTCGGGTAGAGGCGGATTTCTTATACAGGTTCTCTAGGCTTTGTCTAGGGGCGTGTTTATTGTAACAATAAATCGTGAATTTAGTGTTTTTTCAACTCTTATGATTTTTAAACACTATACTCAGAATAATCTATAGTTCGATAATAACTTGTACATGTAAATTTACAAACATATTTGTGTTAAATTACAAACATATTGACATTCTATTAGTATTATAACTTGGAGCTAACTTTTCATCTTATCTAGGAATTTTTGCTGAAATTTTTGAATCCGCCTCTGCCTTAGGACCCTAGACTGGAATTGATGGGATGGTCCCTTGCTTGCTTCCGGAGAGTAAATTAGTTTATTATCCTCCACGTGGTCACACGCAGTTTGTACTGTTTTTTGACAATAAATTTNTTATTAAACACATTTTCGCTCACAAACAGAGACACGTTCATACGTACAAGCACCCTTCAATATGCGCACCTGGTATAACATTGCCCTTACGTGAAAGTAGTTGCTACAACATAATTAAAAGAAATTAATAACCATAAAAAATAAAACCAAAACAGGGTTGCTATGAACAATCATGCACACTTCTCATCAGTACACCCCGCTAGTATTCATTCTAAGCAGTGTCCATATCCTTAGACCCCATTCACGTCACTACACTGCATATGATGTAAAAATTGGTGTGGCTCGTGCAAAATTGACATGAAACATTTTACCCTATATTTGTTGTGTTAAATATTATTTTAATTTCTGTAAATTTAGAAATGAATTAGACACGTTGATGGTTAATTTCAATCCGAAACTAACTGATGTAATTAAGATTTTTTTTATTTCTCTGCGCTCTGTACTTTGTCAAGTACTTGATAATTTTTAATTTTCCTTATTTTGACTACATTGTAACATAGTATTATTTAGACACCGAACACAATTTATGAGATTTCTTTTCCATTTTAATATTGTACACTAATGTATTGTAAAAATATTTAAAAGGATGTTCGTGCCGCGCATTCCCTTGTCCTGTGCAAACTACACATAAAACAGGAAATGACGTTCATTTTCATCCAGAACAGTTGACTGAAGGGGCAGGACACACGATAATATCATTCGTTTTGCTATTTCAAAGTTCACTGCGTCATATTTTACTTCTTAACTTTATTTATTTCAACGGATTTAACTTTTCTCTACATAAATAAGAATTTAATGCTGATAGCTGGAGAACGATTTGGCTAATAAAAAAAATGTTTCTAATAAGGTTTTTTTAGGGAAAGAAATATTCGAAAATTTGCCCGGAAAATTCAGGAAAAACTTAGAGTGCTTTTTTGTATGGAATTTTGGTATCAAATCAAGACCATAACTCACGATTCGAACGATGGAAGTACGTAATTCTTTTCTTTGTGCGAGAGAGTTCGTTACGGTCCCGGAAAAATTTTCAGGAAAAAAATTCGGGACAATTACGAAAGAAACTTGGACAAACTGCAACAATCATAATTTTGATAATAAATTTATTGTCAAAAACAGTACAAACTGCGTATGACTAAAACGTGGAGGACAATAAACTAATTTACTCTCCGGAAGCAAGCAAGGGACGTATTCCATCCGGACCAAGCATCAATTCCGATCAAGGGCCCCAAGGCAGAGGCGGATTCAAAATTNATAATACATATATAATATCAATATGTTTGTAATTTAACGAAAAAAAATTACATGTACAAGTTATTATCGAACTATAGATTATTCAGAGTATTGTGTTTAAAAAATCATAAGAGTTGAAAAAAAACACTAAATTCACGATTTATTGTTACAATAAGCATGCCCCTAAACAAAGCCTAGAGAACCTGTATAAGAAATCCGCCTATTTTATATGTATAATAAATCCGTAAATTTTAGTGTGAACTTCCGAATGTTGTATATCCATGGCCACAATCGTTAACAGATACAATGATCACTCAGAAATACGTTTTTTTCTTCTCATTTTTTTGTTTGTTTACACATATAAAATAGCGTTTCATAAATTCACAAAACGATCACAAACAAATTTATTGAAATTCGGACAGGGAAACGCCAGTCGGGTCAGCTAGTTGACTATAATTTCTAGTTATTCAGCGATAACCTTTTAACCACGTTCCCAACAGATCAACGCGGAGGAGAATGAGGCAACCGACCTTCACAACTCACTATTCAACTACCAGCGGAGAAATAAAGGAGAGCTTTGAAGTTGATTTCTGATGGATTCACAAATCATCTTCCGTAGAGTGTCATCAGATGGGCTTCATTATAAAGGTGAAGGAAAAAAAAATATACGCTTTTCATAACATCTGTTTTCTTCGATCTTTTTCAGGCAATTTTGATCATTTTTTCATCAGAAATTTTCTTGAAATTTTTCTCACAAAATCGTTAATACTATTGTAATTTATTCGGTACATTTTTTTTGCAAATTAATTCTTTGATTTTAATTAGCTCCATGTCTGGAGGGAATATATTAGATGAAATAAATATATCATAAAAACATTTTTTAATACATATCGTAAACGCGGGAAACACATACTGTACTTGTTGCAGCGTTCTGTACTCCACAATAGATTTACGTTGATTTTATCATTTTCTGAAAGTCATTTTTTGTACGAGTTCATACAAGTAAAAGAGAATTCAGCTACATCATTGATTACAGTTTTATTTCTTTTGTGACTTTCTACGTTTTCCCTTCGGATAGAGGCGGATTTCTTATACAGGTTCTCTAGGCTTTGTCTAGGGACGTGTTTATTGTGACAATAAATCGTGAATTTGGTGTCTTTTCAACTCTTATGATTTTTTAAACACTATACTCAGAATAATCTATATTTCAATCATAACTTGTACATGTAAATTTACAAACATATTTGCGTTAAATTACAAACTTATTGACATTATATATGTATTATAACTCGCAGCTAACTTTTTATCTTATCTAGGAACGTTTGCTGATTTTTTTTTGAATCCGCCTCTGCCCTTGATCGGAATTGATGGAATACGTCCCTTCCTTGCTTCCGGAGAGTAAATTAGTTTATTGTCCTTCACGTGGTCATACGCAGTTCGTACTGTTTTTTTGACAATAAATTTATTATTATAGGCAGTAATTTGCACAAAAAAAACCGCATTTATTAAATATATTAGCAAAGCCAACGATTAGAAGTTGTCCTCCACGATGTGGATAAACAGCTAATACCTCAAATGTTACCTAATTATAGTGTTTTTAGTGTAGGATGACTAAGTTATTATGGTGCGGTTGGGGAGTGTATTCGGGGTATTATAACGATTTAATATCTGTAATATTACAAACTTCACGCGAGGAATGTTGCGAAAAATTCCTGGTTTAACAAACATACCTTCTAATTATCAACTAGCCATTTTATGAGTAATTCAAGTTTTTATATA
>NNCF01132199.1:132438-144451 GCA_002313205.1 Laupala kohalensis
TGATGTTGGTACAGGGCGTGTGCACAGTGCAGTCAACACTTTTACTTCGCCATCGTCTCTAAGAGTAATGACATTTGATTCTACCGTTATGTCGGCCACCAATTCAAATTCACGTGCTCTTGTGGTTCTATTCGATTATTCTTGCACCCGAGTGTGTGAAACGGATACCTCCCTTGCGTCCCGGTTTGTGTTATATTAACTTGTATTTCTTTACTAGAAGTAGTCGCTGTTGTTACTGCTATCAATATTTATGTGGATATAAGTTGAATTCGGTGAAGTTGGCAATTCGTGGTAGGCCGCCATATTGCATAATTTTCGGTTGCAAAGTTACCTGCATTGTAGTGGTTCGGGAGTGTGGGTGCAGGGAGAGAGTTACCACCCAGTCCGGAACTCACAAACTTCACGTCGCGAAGCGGATTAAGTTTACACTGTACGATGGATGGCAGTGATTGACGAGAACTTTCACAATTCACTCACTTCCTTAATCCAAGTGTTTGATAAACGAAGTAGACTCTGTATATCTAGATCATATTGTTATTTGTTGAAAGAGAATAGAATTATTTTCTTCGCTAATTAAGGTAAGTTATTCGACTACAATTCGTGTGAAATTAACGTGTTCGCAACCGGGATCAGGTGTGTCTTGGTTTCTTCATATCACAAGATGGCGGTTCCCGGAGACCCAAGTCGTGCCTGTAATTATCGACGGAATCTTGTTTATAAAAATACTGCAGTCCTTCAGTTTATATATTTATTATATTTCCAGACTCTTTATAAAGAAGTTCAATCTCTAACCAGTTTATTGAACACTATATAAAAATTATAATATATACAACAGTTTATTAATTGAACAACTTTTAGTAAGCGATTAATATTAATTAACGCTTAACTTCATTTTGGCTCTGAGTAGTACTCAGGATAGTTCCGTATCACAAAATTATTATTGTTTATATTAAATAAGAAGATCCAACAAAATTTACTTCATTGGGAGTTGTCATTCTGTGAGCACAGTTGTCACACGATTTCGAAGTACGAAGTGAGGCTTTCGCACAACTATAAGAATTTTGATATTTGATATACTTACACAGGGTTTTAGTGTCACATTTTTTAATACTATATATATATATATATATATATAAGCAGGTACAAATCAGAGACTCGGAGCTCTTCTCTCAGTAGGACAGACGATAGGAATCTGACCATCTCTTGTCATCATAGCAGAATTACGATTGGAGGAGGGAGGACGGACGCTACTCGGCGCAGCGTGTGTTCAAAGGACACTCGCGTTCCTCGCTTGCAATATATTGCAGCACTGCGACCTATCTCACGCGGAGGAGATGCTATGCTGATCATTCCTCCTCCTCCTCCTTTTGCAGGTGTGGCAGGAGGACATGTTACGTTCCGCTCCCTGTGTGGGAGGAGGAGGGAGTAGGATGAAACACCTGGTGGCGATCAGATAAACCCTTTCTCCATGCCCAGCAACCCACTGGGAATACCGGGTCACAACTCACTGAATGCTACCCCCCTCCCCCACACAATCAACCGGCTCATTCCGTTGCATGAACGAGACGAGGCGTGTGCCATTATAGGTGTTTATTATTATTATTATTATTATTATTATTATTATTATTATAATATATATATATATATATATATATATTTTTAGCGGTTACGAAGAGACGAGTTTATCGTCTGCAGCGATCTAGTGGCATGAGGGAGGGTTGAGGAGGCCATTGGGCCTAAACCCTAACAGATAAAATTAAAGTTGATAATGGCGTACCTTTAAAAGTGTTACCAGTTTAATAATTGTTTTTAGTTATAATTGTTATTAATAATAATACTATATTTATAAAATTAATATCCGATTAGTTAAATTAATACCAGATAAATAAATACGATATTAATAACTTTAATATATAATTGTCATTGTTATTAATAATTCCATAATGTAAATTGTTAATTATTTATTTGATGCGTTTTATTTAACAGTGAAATTTAAAAAAGTTTGTGTTGTAAAACCGTACTTTTTAAACAAAACTGCTCGCCGGTTACCTCCCCCTCTCCCCCCTTTGATTTACTGATATCTCTGCCACTGAAAGCGTGGACATTGCTCATGGATTTTCTTGCAATAACAATAGACTTAAACAAATATTTAATTAAAATAGCAATTAAGAATAAGTATGCCATCTTTACCTTTATTTTACAAACTAATTAGTTCTTGGCAATTATTGTGGAATCGGAGATTTATTAGTTTATATTGGGTATGTGAGTGTGTTTCAGTTCAAAATTTGGAAGAAACCCAATAAATACATTTACCAACAAATTTTTTAAGGTACATTCGTTTCGTGTTTTAAAAATTGGTCAATACTTCTTTTGTTCCTCGCTATTTGCTTCAAAAATTATGAAAATTGAGCGGCCAATATCCAAGCTAAAAAATAAATAAAAAATATATGGGGGAATGGAACCGTATAAATAATTTACGTATGCGCATTATGAGACCTACTCCGATACACGGATATAATGAAAGCGTGTAATGTGAAAGGGACCAATGGTGGATCTATGGGGGTGGGGGTTTTAAGGGTCCCCCCCATTTTACACTTGAACTCTTAACAGACAAAATTGAAGTTGATAAATTGCATATTTTGTAACAGTATTATCAGATTAATAATTGTTATTAATTACATTGTTGTTTTTATTAATAAAATAATTGTTATTGTTGTTAATACTAGATTAATAAAATTAATAAAACCAGATTAATAAAATTAATAATATCATATTCGTAGCTTTGACAAATATTAATTGTTTATATGCCAGATTGTTAATTGTGAATTATTGATTTGATGCACTTTATTTCAATTTTTTAAAATTTATGTTGTAGAACCATAATTTTTAATCAAAAATGCTCCCCGGTTAGCCCCCGTCCTTGATTTCGGTCTAGATTCGCCGCTGAAAGGGACTTCACATAGACGGCTTCCCTTCATGACAGTAAAACTGTTCAATCTAAACAAATCATCTTGAGGCAATCAATCATCCCAAATAATCGCATCCATTCCTGCCTGATTTTGCATACGGTCAAAGCATCCTGCATTTCGACTGTTAACTTCGGCGCTAGGAGATAGACCAATGGGCGATGCGTGACGTCACTCGCGAGTGTTTCTCGAGTTGGCCACCTGGCGCGCTATCAGCGTCGCAGAGTGCTGCCGCGGGGATTCACGTCTGTCTGTTCCATCGTACGATAGACTCCTTGATCTCGCGCTCTGCTTGCAACCAGGTGTGCGGGTGGATCTGGCAGCTGTAGCATTCAGCAAGCAAAGGCGTTGACCCTGATATAAATGCGACCGCGTTTCGCAACCAAATGTAATGAAACACTTCACGAGGAAATTTTTATGCACCCCAACACCATTTCGTGGACAATCCACCATATTTTTGAACGTAAGTCATTCTCATATTCTTTAATTAGTTTACTTGAAGTAATGGTGAAAATTTTGATTATGCCTCTTGTGGGGTATACACGCATTTTTTGACAAAAAATGACAGATTCACCTTTACTAAAAAAATTTAATTTCTAACTTTTGGTCAAATATTTGTTATTTTTATGTCCTATAGGTAAATATAAATCTAAAACTTTGTGAGCTTATCATTTATTATTTTATAATTTAAATTGGAATTCAAACGACAGATGTTACCCTTTTTATCAATGATGTACGTATTCACACATTCGAAATTACATTAGACGAGGACCCATGATTTGATGCCTTTCTTGTCTTGACAAGAAAATAAAATTGGTTTAAATTTTATTTCACCTTCAGTACAGATATTAGCATGATTATTAGTACTGTGTTATCCCTTCCCTAAAGTTTTCAAAACTTGTAAATAAAATGAAAACAATGGTTCCAAATCTTTCGATACATACGCAGATGTTTTTCTAACTTATTTTTGGTTAACTATTTATTTATTCTTAAGCATATTGCACCATTATTACGGAGCGCTAGCAAATACATAATGAAAACGTATGGAAAAGAAATTCTACAATGAGTTTAAACTTTCATAAATGTAAAAAAAATGTAGAGTATTGTTTGTGGTAAAATAATTATATTTATTAAATAAATATTTTCTTTTCTTTCAGTTTTTTACAACTTATTCAAATTGAGAATAGTGGCCGTTGGATCATCCGACCTTCCTCCCCCCATGGCTGTTCTGTGCTCAAATAATATTCAAAAATTTTCTTCGCTTGACGTAATAATAAAAATTATCCGACTGAAGAAATTAAGTTAATAGCAATTTCGAAATTATTGAGAAGTAGTGGGAAGTATGTTTAAGAGAAAGAGATAACCCCCTCAAATCTATCCGAACCCCTAAAATCGTAGTAAACAACTCTTTAACTTCACTATGTGTCTTAATTATAGAGAATCATTACAAATGCAGAATTATTTGTTCACAACTCTTCCTTTATCTACTGAGTAGATAAAAGACAATCGAAATTTCTTCATTGTGAAAGTTATTATAGTATCCACATTATGCGCAACATGGATGAACAACTCTCAGCCCTGATGAAGAGGCCTACACACCTCGAAACGTTGGCAATGTACTAACCAAATGTAATGAAGGTGGTTTTGTGAACCAATAATTCTGCATTTGTAATGATTGTCTATAATTAAGATACATAGTGAAGTGAAGGAGTTGTTTACTGAGAAGATAAAAGAGAATCGAAATTTCTTCGTTGACAAAATTTGTCATACGAAAGATTGCACAATAATTACTTTTTTAAATTATTAATCCAGAAATTTTGTTATAGAATCTTATTAGCAAAATCTGTTGTTTATGTGGGCACGAGGCCAAATATCATAGAGATAATTTATTTTTTATTGTGCTTAATATACCCGTCCGGAATTTCGTTGATGACGTGCTGCTTTGCACGTGTATATGTGTGGCTGAAAACAGTTCATTGTTGACTTTGAACGGCGTTTTGCTTTCTACGTGCTGAACACGACGACGACGTGGCATCGCGTTCGAAATTCTCTACTTAAAATCTGAGGACTAGGTTAGGTTAGGTTAAATTTTGATTTTAGTTGAATAGTTAAACTTATTATAAAAGGGAATAATGTTAGGAATAAGAATGTACGAATATTGTTATTTTCTGATGAAACTGAGATGTCTAGTTCCTATGGCAGCAAAAGCACCAAATTGGATCACAAAGATAAGCACATAATTAAAGGAGATGATACATAGAATCATAATATAAACTAGTGCAAAACCATTGCACATATTTTGTCATATACTCTTAAAAACCTCTGTAGTATCATGCAGTAGCTCTTGATCTGCCTTAGGGCCCTTGATCTGCCTTAGGGCTCTTGATCGGAATTGATGGAATACGTCCCTTGCTTGCTTCCGGAGAGTAAATTAGTTTATTGTCCTCCACGTGGTCGTACGCAGTTTGTACTGTTTTTTGACAAAAAAATTATTATTATTATTATTATTATTATCTCGAGTGATTTTTCCATCAATTATATCACTATTATATCTTCCATTTTATTCCACGTTGAGGAAATATTACCTGACAAATACTTCAAATTGTGGAAGACGGTATCATTCTGTTTCCTGAACATGGATTACAATTTCCACAAAATACCTGTTGCAGTCACAAATGTTTCATTTTAGCTTTCAAACGCTGCACTCTCCCTCTGAAACATCTACACTGATAGTTTTCACGCTTGTTGTAAAAAAGTTCGGTAGTGTAGCTGAGAGACTGTTATTTCTCCACACCTGTAAGGAACTTTCAAGCACATTACCGCCTCTGTAGATGTAATGCATTATAATAACACTTTATTTGCAGAAATTATTTTTAAAAAAGTGTTTCAGAAAATTTTCATAATGTTGTTGGATTTGCATATAAAGTACCCTTTACAGTACAGTTATAAAACTATATATTAGAACACTTGTATCTAAAACAGGTAGATATCACGCTAAACACGAAAGGAATTGGCTCATGCGTTTAGTCGGAATTGGTGGTCACAGAGGGGGACGTCATACATTTTTCTTTTTTGGTTTTGGAGAGACACCGAAAACGGATTTTTCTGTCGAAATCTTTGAAGTTCAATGTTTAATTTTTATAAATCTCGGGATTAAAACACTTTCTCTTGCAACGTATACGAGAAAGGAACAAGAAACAAAGATGGCCTCTGAATTCGCAGAGTTATTCGAAGTATTGATAGCAAGGACGAACCACTTTTGACCGAAGAAGTAAGAAATGAAATGACTCATTGGTAGCGAATGCATGTTCCGAGTAGATTACCTTGTGCTAAGGAAAAACTTTAAGGAAACTGAAGTAAATTAACTCCGAAACGAGAGTAGGAATTGCACCTCTAATTTGTTGTAATAGCTGACATTTCGCGAACCAATCATTATAAAACAAGCGGGAGTTGATGACGTGTCATGGCCAGAACGGGAATTGGGCGACGGATCTCCAAATTAACGTGTTCCTTTTGCATTGCGAGTACAACTTACGTGGCAATCTAATATTTCCAAATAGAGACTCCGATAAGGTTAGATGGGGTTACAAGATATTTGGGATCGCCTTTACATGGCAGACCACGTCTCCTTATACGGACGCACGTTGAGTGTTAACGTTTCGCTTGTCTGCGCAGAGCGAGTTGGCTTTGTGCTGCGCGCGCAGACTGACATTGGAACCGAAATATCGGAGCTCAAGAGGGCGAAGGGACCCCGGATGCGAAGGTCCCATCTCCGGTATTCGTGTGCCATATAAGTCACACTATAGGTAAAATACGTATTGGATGAATTAATACCAGCCTTCTTTAAAATTGCTCACAAACTCTAAATATTGTCAATAGAAGTTAATATCAGGGGACCGAGCTACGCTATAATATTACTTATAAAAGTAATTTTCGAGTAAATTTTTAATAAATTAATTTATAGACATATTTTCATAACTAATTTGATAAATTAATTTAATTTGTTTATTTAATGAAATTTAGGTCAAAATATATTTAAAACAAAAATTATTATATGTTTTCATAACTTTAAGTATTATTCTAGCAGGGGGAAGCGCAATGCTCGCATTTAGTCAATATATGAATATTTACGTGTAAATTAGCAGAGTGCTCGTAGTGGAAGTAAAGGAAAGAGGGAAGAGTCTTAAGGACCATGCAAAAATCGTATCAGCAGAACCGTAGTGAATTTACACCTGGATGCTATCGCTTACATCAACCGATACGTAGAACGAGCAGGAATTGATGTTCCAAGCGTGACGGACGGAGGACTTAATCAGTAACCTTTGGATGAAATGAATACCTCAAGTTAGCATTTCCACAGGTTGTAGCAGCCTTCGAATGGGTGTCGTGGCATCGTGTCCCGAGTGGGTGGAAATACACTAGACTACTCCTCGCAGCTGACAAGTAACATCACCAATTATTATTTATTTATATATTTTATGCCTTTTGGCAAAAGGAGGTTCAGGTCGTGAGGCCTGTTCTTCCACCTAACCGTTGGACTTAGGAGAGGGAATTGGGAAGGAGAGATGTTGGGTTGCCGATGAACTTATGGTACCGAACCGACATTTGTGCAGGGTTTGAACCCATGCTCTACTGCTCAACGGGAACGTGGAAGCGAAGACCACCGCACTCGTTCTATTCTTTACATCTCATTACTTTTCATTCACTGCGAGGAGTGTAGGTGAATCATTCCACGATCACAAGAGTAAGGATGATGGAGTGACGTGTCAGGAAGCGTCTGGAGGTCGAGAAGAACGAAGAAGTGGCGACAGAATGAGGGAGGTAGCCAGCCACCAAAATTTTACGTACTATAGATGAAACAACCCGACATTGCGAGGGAGTTTTTCTCATTATCTTCCTGTTACATCCTTCGATACGATTCAGTTAAGACAATACTATCACTTGTAAGCCTAGCCATCGCATAAGAGTGCCACTGGGGGTTTCGTAAGTGACGATGTCGGGAGTGTCGTCATTCATCTCCTCGACCCACTAAACTGGATTCGATAATAATATCTGTCGTTTTCGATTTTGCTTACATATCATTCGCTTCCACTGCCACTCCTTTGAGGACTAAACACAAAATTAGAGTGCACTGTAAACAATAACTACTCTCTATTATTGATAGTAAAATAAGAAAATCTTCATTAAAAAAACAGCGCATTTAGGGGTGGAAACATTTCATTTGTGTAACATTTCATCGTGGTCGCAACAAAACTGTAGGATTTTGTGTGAAAGTTCCTCATCACGACGATTTCACTTCTCTATAAATATTCTGAATACCATCACGTAATTGGTTCATGTATATTAAATGCGTGTTACATTCCGTATCAGCTTTTTATTTTCAATTTATTTATTCGCATTTATATTACATTTGTTTTAAACAAAGATAACAAATATTTCCATATTTCAAACTTTGTTGCTATTATTAAAAAATTGCGTTCAGAAAACAGTATTGTATTGTCGTGTGCAGTTTGGCCTAGAATGTGGATGGGCATGGAAAAGTGGATAAGTCGACTGACAGATCCGCATCTCTAATAATGGCTGTATCCCTTCCAATCCCTACTTAGTCTAGTCCACGATGATAAGCTCTCGTTTGGCGTGCTACTTTCCAGTACATTCTGTTTCGGTGTCGGATTAAGCGATCATACCTGAAATACTTCTTGTTACCGTGTTTCGTTGAAGTGTTTCTACTTGATCAACTCTACAATTAATTCCAAGATCTTTCGTCATGAATCGTTTAATCCAGCTATTTTTCAGATTTTCTGGGGGACGGTCCAAGAATACTTAGGTCAGAAATCACGTTCTGCATCTACAGCGTTCTTCTATTCATATTGAGGCACACGATTACTTCTTAGAGGGCAGGCAAGAATAAAAATAATACATATATCCTTGAGTAGGAAGAATTTATCCACGTTTACAAATAAAATGATAATAAAATATACCCAAGAAAATCGTAAGAATTACAAATAAATAAATATTTATTTTATTATGATAACAATCATTTATGTGATGTTAATATCTCTTATATTTTATGACGCCGCTGTTATTGTTCTCTAGATATTGATTAAATTCCTTTTTTCATGCGTGTTGATTTTGTTCCTTTTTGTTTATTAATAGTTTATTTCAAACTGTACGCGACCTTGGCACTTTGGTTGTGTACATTATCTCTGTAGCCCCTTTCATCCCCTGACCCGGGTTTTCCTCCGGTTTTCCTCCGGGTAGTGGCGGATTTTCCTTGGGCGGAAATGTCATTTCACTACAGATGCAAAAAACGCGAAAATGAATTGATATTTATGAAATTTATGATATTTATGAATATTGATAAAATGAATTGATAAGTATTTTAAGAATAAATAATTTAAAAATTAAATAACTCATTAAAACTTTACTTAATATTGATGTCCTGATACGAAGAATGATCACGTGTTTGAAACACTTACGTCACGGTCTGAGTGAGATTTGGAGAAAAGACTTGAAACATCTGATCATGTCACTTACCTGAAAGAAAAAAAAGGTAATTAGCGCAAAAATAATTAAGAAATCATTTACACACAATAATGATTATAAAAATGTATTGACAAGAAAAGCAGTTACAAACTGCATAGGACCACGTGGAGGACAATAAACTAATTTACTCTCCGGAAGCAAGCAAGGGACCATCCCATCAATTTCAAACAAGGGCCCTAAGGCAGAGGCGGAATTAACATTTTAACACACACCTAACAATGAAAATAATTCGTTACGTGTTATAATATTAACATAATACCAACACATTTGTATTTAATAAAACACAAAACAGTTACTTCGGAAGTACGTATCGTTATCAAACTATAGATTATTCGGAAAGTATTGTTTATAAATATTAACTATTAAAATAACATAAAATTCGATATTTATTGTTTCAATCGATGCCGCACCTACGCAAGAGCCCAAGGAATCTCTATAAAGATCCGCCTCTACCCAAAGGAAAACCGGAGAAAAGTCCAGGCTGGGATGGGGAATATTTATTCACTTTAAAATATGAAAGACTTTACTAGTTAACTCATTTTCAAACTGTTCTTAATAGTAACAAGAAAATATCTTCTCGTCTGCGAACAGTTGATCGACCGTGTTTCCACTGTTTCTGGCACATGAATCTACCAGATGAGAACCAGCGTGTGAGTACATACTAATAACCACCATGTCTTCACCCTCTGCCATTCACAATCTCCATAAGGCTTGTGCTCTGCTCTTCAATGCTATTTATTACGATTTTATTGAATTATCACTCAATACTTTAAATGTATGGTCATTAGTATGGGAAATTTCACGTAGATACAATGCAGCAACATTTCAAATTTAGACTCTAATTTATACTGAAAAATATTATCGTGTGATAATAATAATGAACCTTGTTGTCTAAAAAGCAGTTGCTAAGTGCGCATGACTACGCGCAGGATAATCAACTAAGTTACTCTCTGTAATTTCAAAGTCTTGGATCCCAATGGAATTTTGTTCGTTAAATATCCAAACAAATGTAACAGAACAATTTTTGCATTTATAAAACTTTATTACTTTTATTTATTTTCGAAAATCGAATTTAAACGATCGCTTGAAGCAATAGACTATGAGTCACTGATGTACATATCGGAATGACATATGGCGTCTGCCGTAGAAAATGAGTCCCCAAGACATTGAAAATTTCATTACACATTTATTCACAACTGTTCTTCTAAATTAAAAAATTATCCTAGTGGAATGTTCGTAAACGCAGTTGATAGATGACTAGACATTTTCATGATAAGCATATCTGAATAAATATTTTTCCTTTTTTGTTTTTTATCAAACAAAGTCCCTCAAGACGACACTCAAGTTTTTCTAATCTTGTAAATAAGTTTTGTTCTCAAATTTCGCATGAAACATGAAACCGCCTTCAATTTTGTGGGAAAGCAAAACTCTCCAATAGGTCTCTAATGTTAATCGTTAAAATTTGATGCCTGAAGTAAGTGAAACTGAGTTGCAAAGATGTGAAACATTTTCATAAATATTTTTTTCAATCCTTCTTTCGCTGAGAAATATTGATTTTCTCTTGACTAATTCCTACATTGTTAGAAGGCTTGCTATTGAGCATTCCGTGACTGTTTTATAAAGAGATGTAATTGCTTTGAGTACATTTTTCTTGCAAATATAATTTTTTTTTTAAACTCAAACGTATTTAGTGTGTCCCGGCCAGATCATTGACATAACTGAAATATTCATTACGACTTTGTATGTAGACGATTTTTATTCTTTTTACAAACATGTTTGTTTATTCTACATTCACCTGACAAAGGCTGCTGTTGAAACGTCGTGTATTTAATGAAAATTGTCTATATACAAGGAAGAAAGAAATATTTCAATTAAATTATGATTGCAGACGTGAACAATTACAGAATATTAAATTGTTGTTGAGTAACAGAGGTATTTGTTGCAGTTTTTTGTGAGTGTCATTGTGCATGCTTTGGTATTTCACAAATCACCATTCTTCAACTAAAATCAAGGCTTGTAACACGCTATATATAAACATTCTTTATATTTGGAATATAAAACAATTAATAATAAATTTTATTGTCAAAAAAGCCGTTACAAACAACGTATGACCACGTGGAGAACAATAAACTAATTTGAAATTACAATGTATTGTTTTTCCTAATTAAAAAAATATTCGTGTAAATGTTAATGAAATAATGTTAATATGAAATACATTATGAATTAAGGAATATATTACTCGTGCTGTTTATTTAATAATTTTATTACTAAATTCCCTTTTCATCACAAAAAATATTAATCAATCACATTGGTCCGTCACTGGTTTGCGACTTTGTCTGGTGACACATATATAGTACAGTATCCTCGTAACACGTCATGAATGAAATGTTATATTATTTGAATTCCTGATGCATACCCATCTAAAGTGCATCGTTTATTCCTAAAACTGGTATAAGAAGACATACAGTCCTCTCTCTCTCTCTCTCTCTCTCTATATATAT